>JAHCLQ010000426.1:0-61562 GCA_023678885.1 Pogostemon cablin
TTTTCTTCATCATGATGCATACTTCTTAATCATGATGCTCATTTTCTTTATCATTATGCTCATTTTCTTCATCATGATGCTCATTTTCTTTATCATGATTCTCTATTTCTTTATCATGGTGCATATTTTCTTCATCACGATACATATTTTCTTCATCATGATGCATATTTTCTTCATCATGATGCTCATTTTCTTCATCATGATACACATTTTCTACATCGTGATGCTTATAATCTTCGTCATGATGCATATTTTCTTCGTCTTGATTCATATTTTCTTCTTCGTGATGCATATTTTCTTCATCGTGATGCTCATTTTCTACATCATGATGAACATTTTCATCATCATGATGATCATTTTATTCATCTTAATTCTCATTTTCTTGATCATGATGCTCATTTTCTTCATCATGAAGCATATTTTCTTCATCATGATTCTCATTTTCTTCATCATTATGCTCATTTTCTTCATCACGATGCTAATTTTCATCATCATGATGCATATTTTCTTCAACACGATGCATATTTTCATCATCATGATACTTATTTTCTTCATCATGATGCATAATTTCTTCATCATGATGCATATTTTCTTCATCATGATGCCCATTTTCTTTATCATGATGCATATTTTCTTGATCATGTGTCTCACTTTCTTCATCTTGATCCTCATTTTTCTTCATCATGATTTCATTTTCTTCCTCATGATGCTCATTTCTTCATCATGAAGCTCATTTTCTTCATCACGAATCATATTTTCTTCACCATGATGCATATTTCCTTCATAATGATGCTCATTTCCTTCATAATGATGCTCATTTCCTCCATCATGATGCTCATTTCCTTCATCATGATGCATATTTCCTTCATCATGATGCTCATTTTCTTTATCATGATGCTCATTTTCTTTATCATGATTCATACTTTCTTGATCATGAGGCTCACTTTCTTCATCATGATGCTCATTTTCTTCATCATGATGCTCATTTTCTTTATCATGATGATCATTTTCTTTATCATGATTCATATTTTCTTGATCATGAGGCTCACTTTCTTCATCATGATGCTCATTTTCTTCATCATGATGCTCATTTCCTTCATCATGATGCTTATTCTCTTCCTCATGATGCTCATTTTCTTCATCACGATGCTCATTTTCTTTAACTTGATGCATATTTTCTTCATCATGATGCATACTTCTTAATCATGATGCTCATTTTCTTTATCATGATGCTCATTTTCTTCATCATGATGCTCATTATCATGATTCTCATTTTCTTTATCATGGTGCATATTTTCTTCATCACGATACATATTTTCTTCATCATGATGCATATTTTCTTCATCATGATGCTCATTTTCTTCATCATGATGCACATTTTTTACATCATGATGCTTATAATCTTCATCATGATGCATATTTTTTTCGTCTTGATGTATATTTTCTTCGTCGTGATGCATATTTTCTTCTTCGTGATGCTCATTTTCTACATCATGATGAACATTTTCATCATCATGATGATCATTTTATTCATCTTAATTCTCATTTTCTTGATCATGATGCTCATTTTCTTTATCATGAAGCATATTTTCTTCATCATGATTCTCATTTTCTTCATCATGATGCTCATTTTCTTCAGCACGATGCTCATTTTATCATCATGATGCATATTTTCTTCAATACGATGAATATTTTCATCATCATGATACTTATTTTCTACATCATGATGCATAATTTCTTCATCATGATGCATATTTTCTTCATCATGATGCCCATTTTCTTTATCATGATGCATATTTTCTTGATCATGAGTCTCACTTTCTTCATCTTGATCCTCATTTTTCTTCATCATGATGCTCATTTTCTTCCTCATGTTGCTCATTTCTTCATCATGAAGCTCATTTTCTTCATCACGATGCATATTTTTTTCACCATGATGCATATTTCCTTCATAATGAAACTCATTTCCTTCATAATGATGCTCATTTCCTCCATCATGATGCTCATTTCCTTCATCATGATGCATATTTCCTTCAACACGATGCATCTTTTCATCATCATGATACTTATTTTCTTCATCATGATGCATATTTTCTTCATCATGATACATATTTTCTTCATCATGATGCACATTTTCATCATCATGATGAACATTTTCATCATCATGATGATCATTTTATTCATCTTAATTCTTATTTTCTTGATCATGATGCTCATTTTCTTCATCATGAAGCATATTTTCTTCATCATGATTCTCATTTTCTTCATCATTATGCTCATTTTCTTCATCACGATGCTAATTTTCATCATCATGTTGCATATTTTCTTCAACACGATGCATCTTTTCATCATCATGATACTTATTTTCTTCATCATGATGCATATTTTCTTCATCATGATACATATTTTCTTCATCATGATGCACATTTTCATCATCATGATGCTCATTTTCTTCTTCTTAATGCTCATTTCCTTCATCATGAAACTCATTTTCTTCATCATGAAGCATATTTTCTTCATCATGATGATCATTTTTTTCATCATGATGCCCATTTTCTTCATCATTATGCTTATTATCTTCATCATGATGCATATTTTTTTCGTCGTGATGCATATTTTCTTCATCGTGATGCATATTTTCTTCATCATGATGCTCATTTTCTTCATCATAATGCTCATTTCCCTCATCATGATACATATGATGCTCATTTCTTCATCATGATGCATATTTTCTTCACCATGATGCATATTTCCTTCCTCATTATGCTCATTTCCTTCCTAATGATGCTCATTTCCTCCATCATGATGATCATTTCCTTCAGCATGATGCATATTTCCTACATCATGATGCTCATTTTCTTCATGATGATGAATATTTTATTAATCATTATAATATCTTAGCCCAACTATATTTTTGTTAGAAAGCCCAAAACCTAATTATTTATTTTATGGCCCAAAAGGCCAGCCCTATCTTAGCCCAACTAGATTTTTGTTAGAAAGCCCAAAACCTAATTATTTATTTTTATGGCCCAAAAGGTCAGCCCAATTAAGCCCAATTAGAATTTTTTTAGAAAGCCCAAACTTATTTATTTATTTATTTTGTGGCCCAAAGTTTCAGCCCACTTAAATGGGCTGATATATAATTAGTAAGACTAAAGTTAAAAAAAAAAAAAAAAGAGAGAGAAGAACGGGAGAAGAAAAGCAAAAGAGGGGAAAGAAGAGAGGAAGAGGAGAAACCCTTGTTGACCAAATTCTCCCTTACAACCCTCATCCTAGGTGGTTTTTAAGTTGTTTTGAGGTAAGTGGTGTGTGAATTAAGCTTCCTTCTTCCATAATTTTGTAATTTTGTGGAGTTTTTCTTTTTGGTATGTGGGTAATTTGCAGACTGTTCGAACTGATTTTGAGATAGCTATTACCCTCGAAACTTTGCAAACTTAATTTCTGTACGTAGCTGAACTCGTTAGCTTTCCGTAGCCACTTGAAACGCCTCAATCCGATTATTCTACAATTAGTTATGATTTTTCTCGTAAACTGCCGCTAGCTGGAAATTTCAGAATTTTTATGTCGAATTCAAACTTATTTTTTTTATCGTTTCGTTTAGTTAATGTATTAAAACGGTTATATGGGATTGGGAACTGATGTTAAAGAGTTACATGCCATTTTTATTTAATATCGACTCGTTCGAACTCGATTAGGATTTGTTTTTAGCAATGAAAGGAATGTTAACGCTAATAGTTAGTTATATTTAATTTGTCTTTAATTGCTCATCTCCTTTCTAGGTAAAGAACCATCGACGAAGGGCAAGGGACCGACTTCAGATTCCGGAGAGAGTTAATCACTTCCCTGTGAGTTGATAATTCGGGAACGCCTTCTCTTGTGGAAAGTGTGGACCCTCGATAAATGTGCATTTATTTTAGTTTTAGTTAATTGATAAGAAAATTATTTGGTATTATGTTATGTGGTAAAGAGCCTGATTGGCTCGATTGCTCTGGTTAGAGTCATGTTAGTCATTTTATGAGTATTATTGATTTTTGGTTATTCTTGTGTGCCAATTAAGACTCTAACTTGAGTCGTTATTCATCTTATGATGCATATGCATATGTATGCCTGGTACCAAGGTTAAGTAGCCCGAATTGGTCACGGTTTGGGTGAGTTGGAGCGACATTGATTAAGTAGCCCGAATTTGTCGCGGTTCGGGTGAGTTAGAGTGACAACCAAGTTGCCCGTTGCTTGGCAAACCCGGGTGAGTTAGATCTAACGGGGCACCTATCCATTTGCCAAATACTGATACTTTGGAGGGTGATCGTTAGATGGATCAGTCTATTATAGGCTCAGTCAACGTCACCGGTGTGGGACATGCATGTCATATATGTTTATATGTTTGATCATTTCAAGTATTCACGTCGATATTGAATTGTGAACTTTAGCACTTGGCGTATTGAGAAAGAATATTAATGTGCATTTTATCTAGAGTAACGGTGACGGGCTTGGACTATCTCTCGACGGAGAGCTCAGTTCGAGGAGGATATTGACTACCCACGCGTCTTTTATGTGATAACATGTTGTTTGAACTAATTGTGTTATTCATAAATGTGCACTAAGGTTTTTATTTTCATTAATATGTACACTGAGTGAGAATAATTATTGTGGGACGAATTGTGGGATTTTATGTTATGAACCGCGAGTGGGAGTACATGCTTCGTATAAGGGTCGGGGTGACCGGCTTATCACCTCACTGAGCTAGTGGTTTTGCTCACCCCCCATCATTCTTTCCTTTTCAGGCTGTTGATATCGTTTTGGTTGGAGGTTTGCCTATCGTTTGCTCATCATCCAATCCGTGTTTTGGGTACTTTCTCTTTTATGTAAATTGACGGATTCATTGGCGAGATTGTATAGTTTATATTTGGTGACCCCCTTGATGTTCTTTTTGTATCTTCGCGATGTTATATCGTTCATGTATATTTTCTTTAAACTAAGTTACACCGTTGAATTTTGTACCTTTGTAAATCCTTGTTGATACTTTATGAGATGATGTCCTCGGGTTGTACCCGTTGTTATCAGTTGTTCAGTTCTACAGGTACTTGATAGCAAGCCTTACGTTTTCTATAAACTTTGTGGAGTGGAGTGCACCCATTCTGTGAAATTTATGGTTAACGTGGCGGTTGTCGCGCTCTGTCTGGGGTCGGGGCGTGACAACTTTTCTTGGTATCAGAGCCTGGTTTTATGATTCTCATTCTTTTTGTGTCAAGCCAATGAGTCCAACTTTGTTTCTATGTCATCCTAAGGTATCGTATTGCCTTGACGTTGACCTTGCATTTTCTTTCCTTTCTTCCTTTCAGTCATTATGGCACCTCCAGTTCGTCGTCGAGGTCGAGGTCGAGGTCGAGGTCGAGGACACGCTCCTCGTGATCCTCCGAGTCCTCTACTCTCTTCTGTTCCTCGTGGACCTCGAGGACATGTTTCTTCTGATCATGTCATTCCTCCGACGGTTATGGACCCTATCAATTCTGATCATAGGGTGCCAGTTTCCCAGGTAGAGCAACCACGGGCCCAGTTGCGGGTTGAGCACATGATGACACCCGAGCAGTACCAATTGTATTATGATCACATTCGAATACATGGTGTTCCACCACCTACAACGGCTCATACAACTACGACTGTCACTGAAGAGGTTCTTCGTGCTAATGAATCGATTCGACCTACATCTAATGTACCAGTTTTTACTCCAGAAATGGCTTTAGGAGGTTCTGCTTCTCGAGGTGCACTTTTTATACCTGATTTGGTGAAAGCAGTTGAAAACATGGGGACTTCGAAATTTGACGGTGCAAGAGATGCTTCTAAAGCGGGGGCATGGTTAAAGGAGATTACAGAGACCTTTGACACCTTGATGATTGAAGAATGTTATCGTGTGGTCATTGCGACCAAGCTGTTAGGCCCAGATGCACGACGATGGTGGCAGAATCTAAAAGAGACATCTTCGGTTACTATTACGTGGGCTATCTTTGTGGAACGATTCAAAGATCGATACTTCTCTCAGTACATCAAGGATCAGAAGAGAAAGGAGTTCTTCAACCTCTTTCAAGGCATTATGTCGGTCGTTGAGTACGAAAGCAAATTTCTGGAATTGCGAGAATTCGCTCCTGAGTCATATACGACGAGAGACTTATGCAAGAGATTTGAAGATGGTCTTAATTTAAATATTCGAGATCGCATCAAGTCCGGAGACAAGTACGAGAGTCTTGACGATCTCGTAGAAGAAGCCCTGAGGGTAGAAGGTTTAGTTCAGGCGAGACATAAGCTTGCAGAACGATCTCAAAAGAAAAGGCAAGGGAGCGCATTTCCAGGAAATGCATCGAAGGTGTATAGGGGTGTGGGATCTTCGCGTGGCGCACCAAGTTCGGCATCTATTAGTTTTCCTCAACCTCGGGAGCAGTTTAGTAGAGGCGGGAGCAATGTCTCGGGATCGGTTGGTGAAAATCGCAAGTGTCAGAATTGCCTAAAATATCATGACGGCCCCTGTAAGGCTCCTCAAGTATGTTTTCAGTGTCGACAGCCGGGGCATATGCGAAGTTCTTGTCCTCAGCTTATGGGAACGAGCAGTCAGGGTTCTGGTCAATTTCGTGGTAAACTAACATATTCTACACCCAGAGATACTCAATCTGCAGTTACCAGAGTGTCCGATGCCTCAAGCGGCCCTAGTACTCAATCACCTATGCAAGGAAGGAAGCAAACTAGAGTATTTTATATTTCCCAAGAAGAGGCTCGCTCAGATCCGAAGGTTGTGACAGGTAATTTATAATTTGAGTATTTTCACATGCTAAATCTTACCCCGCCTTGTTATGCCACTTGATTACGAATAAAACATTCGTAAGAAATTCTATCTTTTCAAATTTTTTTAAATCACAATCTCACATAATATTGCTTCTTTAGGCCATGTGTTTGTGGGAGACCATCAGGTCTACGCTTTATTTGACCCAGGTTCTGATAGGTCTTATATCCGAGATGATCTTACTGCGATCTTAGATTATCCTATCTCTCATTTGTCACCTGGAATCATCGTTCATACCCCTCTTGGAGAGCGTCTAATTCGTGATTCGGTATTCCTTGGTTGTCCATTGAAGATCAAAGATGTCATTTTAGAGGCTGAATTGATACCATTGCCTTTGATTGATCTTGATGTTATTCTTGGCATGGATTGGCTTTCTTCTCATCATGCAATTCTCGATTGCCACGAGAAGCTTGTTATTTTTCGTAGACCAGGGTTCTCAGAACTTGTTTTTGAGGGTAAACTTCAAACGAGATCCCTCTCTTTTATTTCAATGTTGACTGCGCATAAATTAATGCGTAAGGGTTGTGAGGCATTCTTGGCATTTGTCATCGATACTTCTCTTTCTGAAACTAAACTAGATGACATCCCAATCGTGAATGAATTTCCTGATGTCTTTCCCGAAGACTTACCAGGACAACCTCCGAATCGAGAGATTGATTTTTCCATTGACGTACTTCCTGGAATCACACCTATATCGATTACTCCATATCGAATGTCGCCTGCTGAGCTTAAGGAACTCCAGACACAACTTGGGGAATTATTGGAGAAGGGTTTCATACGACCTAGCACATCTCCATGGGGTGCTCCAGTTCTTTTTGTCAAGAAGAAAGATGGATCACTTCGTCTATGTGTCGACTACCGTCAATTAAACAAGGTGACAATCAAGAACAAATATCCTCTTCCAAGAATCGATGATCTGTTTGATCAATTGCAAGGAGCAACTGTGTTCTCAAAAATTGATTTGCGATCCGGTTATCACCAACTCAAGATTAGGGAATCTGATATCCCTAAGTCTGCTTTTCGAACCAGATACGGTCATTTTGAATTCTGTGTTATGCCTTTTGGACTCACAAATGCTCCTGCAGCTTTTATGGATCTTATGAATCGGGTCTTTCGGCCGTACTTAGATAAGTTTGTCATCATCTTCATTGATGACATTCTTATTTATTCTAAATCGGACGACGAGCATTCTCAGCATCTAAGAATTGCTCTGAACATTCTCAGAGAAAATCAGCTTTATGCTAAATTCTCGAAGTGTGAATTTTGGCTTCGCAAGGTAAGCTTTTTGGGTCATCACATTTCTAAAGAAGGAATCTACGTCGATCCAGTGAAGATTCAAGCTATACTAGATTGGGAGCATCCAAAGAACGTGACAGAGATTCGTAGTTTTCTGGGATTAGCTGGATATTATCGACGGTTTGTCAAAGACTTTTCGTTATTGGCTTCATCTTTGACTAAATTGACTCGGAAAGGGGTAAAATTTGAATGGAGTGAAGAATGCGAGGAAGCATTTCAAGAATTGAAAAGACGACTCGTTTCAGCTCCTATTCTTGCTTTGCCAGACCCAGCGATTGGAGAATTTACCATTTATAGCGACGCCTCGAGACAAGGATTAGGATGCGTTCTCATGCAAGAAGGAAAGGTTATTGCCTACTCTTCAAGGCAATTGAAGAAGAACGAAGAAAATTATCCTACACATGATTTAGAGTTGGCTGCAATCGTCTTTGCATTGAAGATATGGAGGCACTATCTGTATGGTGCAACTTGTCGGGTTTTCACTGATCACAAGAGCTTAAAGTATATCACCACGCAAAAGGAGCTCAACCTCAGGCAAAGGCGATGGATGGAGTTGATTAGTGACTATGACTTAGTCATCGATTATCATCCTGGCAAGGCGAACGTTGTTGCAGATGCTCTGAGTAGAAAGTCTTCTACCTCACTTGCTTCAATTCAATCTTTTTATCTTCCTATGTTGGAGCAATTTAAATCTTTACACATTTCGCTCGATTGTGAAAAGTCTAATGATTCTGCCTTAATCGCCAAATTCGAGGTTAGACCTACCTTGTTCGAGAAAATTCGAGAAAGACAATCACACGATGTTTATTTACAACAGAAGATGGCGAAGCTAAATCAAGGAAAAGAAACAGAATATCAAATTCGGGATGATGGACTTCTTACTTTTAAAAATCGTGTTTGTGTTCCATCAGAACTTGATGTTCGTAGAGCTATTCTTGAGGAAGCCCATTCTTCAGCCTATGCTATGCATCCTGGTAGTACCAAAATGTATAGAACACTTCGGGAGCATTATTGGTGGCCAGGTATGAAACGGGACACTACTGAATTTGTATCAAAGTGCTTATCTTGCCAACAGATTAAAGCGGAACACCAAAAACCAGCCGGCATGCTTCAACCACTACCTATTCCTGAGTGGAAATGGGAAAACGTCACAATGGATTTTGTTTCTGGTTTATCTCGAACCCAAAAGGGTCATGACTCAATTTGGGTCATTGTCGATCGTCTGACGAAATCGGCACATTTCCTTCCAGTGCATACCAACGAATCTTTAGAGAAACTTGCCAAGTTATATGTCGATGAGATCGTGAGATTGCACGGAGTACCAGTGTCAATCATATCTGACCGTGATCCAAGATTCACTTCCCGTTTTTGGCCTAGTCTGCAGAAAACGCTAGGTACAAAATTACTATTCAGTATCTCGTTTCATCCACAGACTGATGGACAGTCAGAGAGAACTATACAGACACTAGAAGACATGTTACGTGCAGTGGTGTTGAATTTGTGAGGTAGCTGGGATAAGTACGTAACTTTGGTGGAGTTCGCTTATAACAACAGTTATCATTCAAGCATTGGAATGCCCCCGTACGAAGCTCTGTATGGCCGAAAGTGTCGAACACCACTCTTTTGGGATGAGGTTGGCGAGAGACAAATCGAACAAGTAGAGCTTATCGAAGATGCGAAAGCAAAAATACAACTTATTCGAGACAGACTTAAGGCAGCGCAAGATCGACAGAAAAGCTACGCAGATAATAGGAGGCGCGATTTGGAGTTTAATGAAGGAGACAAAGTTTTTCTGAAAGTTTCTCCATGGAAGGGCGTGTTGCGATTCCGCCGTCGAGGAAAGTTGAGTCCAAGGTATATTGGCCCGTTTACGATCGTGCAAAGGATTGGTCGTGTCGCGTATCGACTTGAGCTACCATCGGAATTGTCGAAGATTCACGATGTCTTCCATGTCTCTATGCTTAGAAAATATGAACCAGATCCTTCGCACGTGCTCAAAGATCCCCCAGTTGTATTAAAGGAAAATCTATCGTACGAAGTACAACCTGTTCAAATTGTAGATCGCCGAGAGAAAATGCTTCGTAACAAATCCATTCCTATGGTGAGAGTTCTATGGAGAAGTGATCAAATTGAAGAAGAAACATGGGAACCAGAGTCAGTCATGCGTCAACACCATCCAAATCTCTTTTCATCTCTAGGTACGTTTATGTTTCGAGGACGAAACTTTTTAGAGGAGGGGATACTTTATAATATCTTAGCCCAACTATATTTTTGTTAGAAAGCCCAAAACCTAATTATTTATTTTATGGCCCAAAAGGCCAGCCCTATCTTAGCCCAACTAGATTTTTGTTAGAAAGCCCAAAACCTAATTATTTATTTTTATGGCCCAAAAGGTCAGCCCAATTAAGCCCAATTAGAATTTTTTTAGAAAGCCCAAACTTATTTATTTATTTATTTTGTGGCCCAAAGTTTCAGCCCACTTAAATGGGCTGATATATAATTAGTAAGACTAAAGTTAAAAAAAAAAAAAAAAGAGAGAGAAGAACGGGAGAAGAAAAGCAAAAGAGGGGAAAGAAGAGAGGAAGAGGAGAAACCCTTGTTGACCAAATTCTCCCTTACAACCCTCATCCTAGGTGGTTTTTAAGTTGTTTTGAGGTAAGTGGTGTGTGAATTAAGCTTCCTTCTTCCATAATTTTGTAATTTTGTGGAGTTTTTCTTTTTGGTATGTGGGTAATTTGCAGACTGTTCGAACTGATTTTGAGATAGCTATTACCCTCGAAACTTTGCAAACTTAATTTCTGTACGTAGCTGAACTCGTTAGCTTTCCGTAGCCACTTGAAACGCCTCAATCCGATTATTCTACAATTAGTTATGATTTTTCTCGTAAACTGCCGCTAGCTGGAAATTTCAGAATTTTTATGTCGAATTCAAACTTATTTTTTTTATCGTTTCGTTTAGTTAATGTATTAAAACGGTTATATGGGATTGGGAACTGATGTTAAAGAGTTACATGCCATTTTTATTTAATATCGACTCGTTCGAACTCGATTAGGATTTGTTTTTAGCAATGAAAGGAATGTTAACGCTAATAGTTAGTTATATTTAATTTGTCTTTAATTGCTCATCTCCTTTCTAGGTAAAGAACCATCGACGAAGGGCAAGGGACCGACTTCAGATTCCGGAGAGAGTTAATCACTTCCCTGTGAGTTGATAATTCGGGAACGCCTTCTCTTGTGGAAAGTGTGGACCCTCGATAAATGTGCATTTATTTTAGTTTTAGTTAATTGATAAGAAAATTATTTGGTATTATGTTATGTGGTAAAGAGCCTGATTGGCTCGATTGCTCTGGTTAGAGTCATGTTAGTCATTTTATGAGTATTATTGATTTTTGGTTATTCTTGTGTGCCAATTAAGACTCTAACTTGAGTCGTTATTCATCTTATGATGCATATGCATATGTATGCCTGGTACCAAGGTTAAGTAGCCCGAATTGGTCACGGTTTGGGTGAGTTGGAGCGACATTGATTAAGTAGCCCGAATTTGTCGCGGTTCGGGTGAGTTAGAGTGACAACCAAGTTGCCCGTTGCTTGGCAAACCCGGGTGAGTTAGATCTAACGGGGCACCTATCCATTTGCCAAATACTGATACTTTGGAGGGTGATCGTTAGATGGATCAGTCTATTATAGGCTCAGTCAACGTCACCGGTGTGGGACATGCATGTCATATATGTTTATATGTTTGATCATTTCAAGTATTCACGTCGATATTGAATTGTGAACTTTAGCACTTGGCGTATTGAGAAAGAATATTAATGTGCATTTTATCTAGAGTAACGGTGACGGGCTTGGACTATCTCTCGACGGAGAGCTCAGTTCGAGGAGGATATTGACTACCCACGCGTCTTTTATGTGATAACATGTTGTTTGAACTAATTGTGTTATTCATAAATGTGCACTAAGGTTTTTATTTTCATTAATATGTACACTGAGTGAGAATAATTATTGTGGGACGAATTGTGGGATTTTATGTTATGAACCGCGAGTGGGAGTACATGCTTCGTATAAGGGTCGGGGTGACCGGCTTATCACCTCACTGAGCTAGTGGTTTTGCTCACCCCCCATCATTCTTTCCTTTTCAGGCTGTTGATATCGTTTTGGTTGGAGGTTTGCCTATCGTTTGCTCATCATCCAATCCGTGTTTTGGGTACTTTCTCTTTTATGTAAATTGACGGATTCATTGGCGAGATTGTATAGTTTATATTTGGTGACCCCCTTGATGTTCTTTTTGTATCTTCGCGATGTTATATCGTTCATGTATATTTTCTTTAAACTAAGTTACACCGTTGAATTTTGTACCTTTGTAAATCCTTGTTGATACTTTATGAGATGATGTCCTCGGGTTGTACCCGTTGTTATCAGTTGTTCAGTTCTACAGGTACTTGATAGCAAGCCTTACGTTTTCTATAAACTTTGTGGAGTGGAGTGCACCCATTCTGTGAAATTTATGGTTAACGTCGCGGTTGTCGCGCTCTGTCTGGGGTCGGGGCGTGACAATCATGATGCTCATTTTCTTCCTCATGATGCTCATTTCTTCATCATGATGCTCATTTTCTTCACCATGATGCATATTTCGTTCACCATGATGCATATTTCCTTCATAATGATGTTCATTTCCTCTATCATGATGCTTATTTCCTTCATCATGGTGCATATTTCCTTCATCATGATGCTAATTTTCTTCATGATGATGCATATTTTCTTCATCATGATGCTCATTTTCTTTATCATGATTCATATTTTCTTGATCATGAGGCTCACTTTCTTGATCATGAGGCTCACTTTCTTCATCATAATGCTCATTTTCTTCCCCATGATGCTCATTTCCTTCATCATGATGCTTATTCTCTTCCTCATGATGCTCATTTTCTTCATCACGATGCTCATTTTCTTTAACTTGATGCATATTTTCTTCATCATGATGCATACTTCTTAATCATGATGCTCATTTTCTTTATCATTATGCTCATTTTCTTCATCATGATGCTCATTTTCTTTATCATGATTCTCTATTTCTTTATCATGGTGCATATTTTCTTCATCACGATACATATTTTCTTCATCATGATGCATATTTTCTTCATCATGATGCTCATTTTCTTCATCATGATACACATTTTCTACATCGTGATGCTTATAATCTTCGTCATGATGCATATTTTCTTCGTCTTGATTCATATTTTCTTCTTCGTGATGCATATTTTCTTCATCGTGATGCTCATTTTCTACATCATGATGAACATTTTCATCATCATGATGATCATTTTATTCATCTTAATTCTCATTTTCTTGATCATGATGCTCATTTTCTTCATCATGAAGCATATTTTCTTCATCATGATTCTCATTTTCTTCATCATTATGCTCATTTTCTTCATCATGATGCTAATTTTCATCATCATGATGCATATTTTCTTCAACACGATGCATATTTTCATCATCATGATACTTATTTTCTTCATCATGATGCATAATTTCTTCATCATGATGCATATTTTCTTCATCATGATGCCCATTTTCTTTATCATGATGCATATTTTCTTGATCATGTGTCTCACTTTCTTCATCTTGATCCTCATTTTTCTTCATCATGATTTCATTTTCTTCCTCATGATGCTCATTTCTTCATCATGAAGCTCATTTTCTTCATCACGAATCATATTTTCTTCACCATGATGCATATTTCCTTCATAATGAAACTCATTTCCTTCATAATGATGCTCATTTCCTCCATCATGATGCTCATTTCCTTCATCATGATGCATATTTCCTTCATCATGATGCTCATTTTCTTTATCATGATGCTCATTTTCTTTATCATGATTCATACTTTCTTGATCATGAGGCTCACTTTCTTCATCATGATGCTCATTTTCTTCATCATGATGCTCATTTTCTTTATCATGATGATCATTTTCTTTATCATGATTCATATTTTCTTGATCATGAGGCTCACTTTCTTCATCATGATGCTCATTTTCTTCATCATGATGCTCATTTCCTTTATCATGATGCTTATTCTCTTCCTCATGATGCTCATTTTCTTCATCACGATGCTCATTTTCTTTAACTTGATGCATATTTTCTTCATCATGATGCATACTTCTTAATCATGATGCTCATTTTCTTTATCATGATGCTCATTTTCTTCATCATGATGCTCATTATCATGATTCTCATTTTCTTTATCATGGTGCATATTTTCTTCATCACGATACATATTTTCTTCATCATGATGCATATTTTCTTCATCATGATGCTCATTTTCTTCATCATGATGCACATTTTTTACATCATGATGCTTATAATCTTCATCATGATGCATATTTTTTTCGTCTTGATGTATATTTTCTTCGTCGTGATGCATATTTTCTTCATCGTGATGCTCATTTTCTACATCATGATGAACATTTTCATCATCATGATGATCATTTTATTCATCTTAATTCTCATTTTCTTGATCATGATGCTCATTTTCTTCATCATGAAGCATATTTTCTTCATCATGATTCTCATTTTCTTCATCATTATGCTCATTTTCTTCATCACGATGCTAATTTTCATCATCATGATGCATATTTTCTTCAACACGATGCATATTTTCATCATCATGATACTTATTTTCTTCATCATGATGCATAATTTCTTCATCATGATGCATATTTTCTTCATCATGATACATATTTTCTTCATCATGATGCACATTTTCATCATCATGATGCTCATTTTCTTCTTCTTAATGCTCATTTCCTTCATCATGAAGCTCATTTTCTTCATCATGAAGCATATTTTCTTCATCATGATGATCATTTTTTTCATCATGATGCCCATTTTCTTCATCATTATGCTTATTATCTTCATCATAATGCATATTTTTTTCGTCGTGATGCATATTTTCTTCATCGTGATGCATATTTTCTTCATCATGATGCTCATTTTCTTCATCATAATGCTCATTTCCCTCATCATGATACATATGATGCTCATTTCTTCATCATGATGCATATTTTCTTCACCATGATGCATATTTCCTTCCTCATTATGCTCATTTCCTTCCTAATGATGCTCATTTCCTCCATCATGATGATCATTTCCTTCAGCATGATGCATATTTCCTACATCATGATGCTCATTTTCTTCATCATGAAGCATATTTTCTTCATCATGATTCTCATTTTCTTCATTATTATGCTCATTTTCTTCATCACGATGCTAATTTTCATCATCATGATGCATATTTTCTTCAACACGATGCATATTTTCATCATCATGATACTTATTTTCTTCATCATGATGCATAATTTCTTCATCATGATGCATATTTTCTTCATCATGATGCCCATTTTCTTTATCATGATGCATATTTTCTTGATCATGTGTCTCACTTTCTTCATCTTGATCCTCATTTTTCTTCATCATGATTTCATTTTCTTCCTCATGATGCTCATTTCTTCATCATGAAGCTCATTTTCTTCATCACGAATCATATTTTCTTCACCATGATGCATATTTCCTTCATAATGAAACTCATTTCCTTCATAATGATGCTCATTTCCTCCATCATGATGCTCATTTCCTTCATCATGATGCATATTTCCTTCATCATGATGCTCATTTTCTTTATCATGATGCTCATTTTCTTTATCATGATTCATACTTTCTTGATCATGAGGCTCACTTTCTTCATCATGATGCTCATTTTCTTCATCATGATGCTCATTTTCTTTATCATGATGATCATTTTCTTTATCATGATTCATATTTTCTTGATCATGAGGCTCACTTTCTTCATCATGATGCTCATTTTCTTCATCATGATGCTCATTTCCTTTATCATGATGCTTATTCTCTTCCTCATGATGCTCATTTTCTTCATCACGATGCTCATTTTCTTTAACTTGATGCATATTTTCTTCATCATGATGCATACTTCTTAATCATGATGCTCATTTTCTTTATCATGATGCTCATTTTCTTCATCATGATGCTCATTATCATGATTCTCATTTTCTTTATCATGGTGCATATTTTCTTCATCACGATACATATTTTCTTCATCATGATGCATATTTTCTTCATCATGATGCTCATTTTCTTCATCATGATGCACATTTTTTACATCATGATGCTTATAATCTTCATCATGATGCATATTTTTTTCGTCTTGATGTATATTTTCTTCGTCGTGATGCATATTTTCTTCATCGTGATGCTCATTTTCTACATCATGATGAACATTTTCATCATCATGATGATCATTTTATTCATCTTAATTCTCATTTTCTTGATCATGATGCTCATTTTCTTCATCATGAAGCATATTTTCTTCATCATGATTCTCATTTTCTTCATCATTATGCTCATTTTCTTCATCACGATGCTAATTTTCATCATCATGATGCATATTTTCTTCAACACGATGCATATTTTCATCATCATGATACTTATTTTCTTCATCATGATGCATAATTTCTTCATCATGATGCATATTTTCTTCATCATGATACATATTTTCTTCATCATGATGCACATTTTCATCATCATGATGCTCATTTTCTTCTTCTTAATGCTCATTTCCTTCATCATGAAGCTCATTTTCTTCATCATGAAGCATATTTTCTTCATCATGATGATCATTTTTTTCATCATGATGCCCATTTTCTTCATCATTATGCTTATTATCTTCATCATAATGCATATTTTTTTCGTCGTGATGCATATTTTCTTCATCGTGATGCATATTTTCTTCATCATGATGCTCATTTTCTTCATCATAATGCTCATTTCCCTCATCATGATACATATGATGCTCATTTCTTCATCATGATGCATATTTTCTTCACCATGATGCATATTTCCTTCCTCATTATGCTCATTTCCTTCCTAATGATGCTCATTTCCTCCATCATGATGATCATTTCCTTCAGCATGATGCATATTTCCTACATCATGATGCTCATTTTCTTCATCATGAAGCATATTTTCTTCATCATGATTCTCATTTTCTTCATTATTATGCTCATTTTCTTCATCACGATGCTAATTTTCATCATCATGATGCATATTTTCTTCAACACGATGCATATTTTCATCATCATGATACTTATTTTCTTCATCATGATGCATAATTTCTTCATCATGATGCATATTTTCTTCATCATGATGCCCATTTTCTTTATCATGATGCATATTTTCTTGATCATGTGTCTCACTTTCTTCATCTTGATCCTCATTTTTCTTCATCATGATTTCATTTTCTTCCTCATGATGCTCATTTCTTCATCATGAAGCTCATTTTCTTCATCACGAATCATATTTTCTTCACCATGATGCATATTTCCTTCATAATGAAACTCATTTCCTTCATAATGATGCTCATTTCCTCCATCATGATGCTCATTTCCTTCATCATGATGCATATTTCCTTCATCATGATGCTCATTTTCTTTATCATGATGCTCATTTTCTTTATCATGATTCATACTTTCTTGATCATGAGGCTCACTTTCTTCATCATGATGCTCATTTTCTTCATCATGATGCTCATTTTCTTTATCATGATGATCATTTTCTTTATCATGATTCATATTTTCTTGATCATGAGGCTCACTTTCTTCATCATGATGCTCATTTTCTTCATCATGATGCTCATTTCCTTTATCATGATGCTTATTCTCTTCCTCATGATGCTCATTTTCTTCATCACGATGCTCATTTTCTTTAACTTGATGCATATTTTCTTCATCATGATGCATACTTCTTAATCATGATGCTCATTTTCTTTATCAAGATGCTCATTTTCTTCATCATGATGCTCATTATCATGATTCTCATTTTCTTTATCATGGTGCATATTTTCTTCATCACGATACATATTTTCTTCATCATGATGCATATTTTCTTCATCATGATGCTCATTTTCTTCATCATGATGCACATTTTTTACATCATGATGCTTATAATCTTCATCATGATGCATATTTTTTTCGTCTTGATGTATATTTTCTTCGTCGTGATGCATATTTTCTTCATCGTGATGCTCATTTTCTACATCATGATGAACATTTTCATCATCATGATGATCATTTTATTCATCTTAATTCTCATTTTCTTGATCATGATGCACATTTTCTTCATCATGAAGCATATTTTCTTCATCATGATTCTCATTTTCTTCATCATTATGCTCATTTTCTTCATCACGATGCTAATTTTCATCATCATGATGCATATTTTCTTCAACACGATGCATATTTTCATCATCATGATACTTATTTTCTTCATCATGATGCATAATTTCTTCATCATGATGCATATTTTCTTCATCATGATGCCCATTTTCTTTATCATGATGCATATTTTCTTGATCATGTGTCTCACTTTCTTCATCTTGATCCTCATTTTTCTTCATCATGATTTCATTTTCTTCCTCATGATGCTCATTTCTTCATCATGAAGCTCATTTTCTTCATCACGAATCATATTTTCTTCACCATGATGCATATTTCCTTCATAATGAAACTCATTTCCTTCATAATGATGCTCATTTCCTCCATCATGATGCTCATTTCCTTCATCATGATGCATATTTCCTTCATCATGATGCTCATTTTCTTTATCATGATGCTCATTTTCTTTATCATGATTCATACTTTCTTGATCATGAGGCTCACTTTCTTCATCATGATGCTCATTTTCTTCATCATGATGCTCATTTTCTTTATCATGATGATCATTTTCTTTATCATGATTCATATTTTCTTGATCATGAGGCTCACTTTCTTCATCATGATGCTCATTTTCTTCATCATGATGCTCATTTCCTTTATCATGATGCTTATTCTCTTCCTCATGATGCTCATTTTCTTCATCACGATGCTCATTTTCTTTAACTTGATGCATATTTTCTTCATCATGATGCATACTTCTTAATCATGATGCTCATTTTCTTTATCATGATGCTCATTTTCTTCATCATGATGCTCATTATCATGATTCTCATTTTCTTTATCATGGTGCATATTTTCTTTATCACGATACATATTTTCTTCATCATGATGCATATTTTCTTCATCATGATGCTCATTTTCTTCATCATGATGCACATTTTTTACATCATGATGCTTATAATCTTCATCATGATGCATATTTTTTTCGTCTTGATGTATATTTTCTTCGTCGTGATACATATTTTCTTTATCGTGATGCTCATTTTCTACATCATGATGAACATTTTCATCATCATGATGATCATTTTATTCATCTTAATTCTCATTTTCTTGATCATGATGCTCATTTTCTTCATCATGAAGCATATTTTCTTCATCATGATTCTCATTTTCTTCATCATTATGCTCATTTTCTTCATCACGATGCTAATTTTCATCATCATGATGCATATTTTCTTCAACACGATGCATATTTTCATCATCATGATACTTATTTTCTTCATCATGATGCATAATTTCTTCATCATGATGCATATTTTCTTCATCATGATACATATTTTCTTCATCATGATGCACATTTTCATCATCATGATGCTCATTTTCTTCTTCTTAATGCTCATTTCCTTCATCATGAAGCTCATTTTCTTCATCATGAAGCATATTTTCTTCATCATGATGATCATTTTTTTCATCATGATGCCCATTTTCTTCATCATTATGCTTATTATCTTCATCATGATGCATATTTTTTTCGTCGTGATGCATATTTTCTTCATCGTGATGCATATTTTCTTCATCATGATGCTCATTTTCTTCATCATAATGCTCATTTCCCTCATCATGATACATATGATGCTCATTTCTTCATCATGATGCATATTTTCTTCACCATGATGCATATTTCCTTCCTCATTATGCTCATTTCCTTCCTAATGATGCTCATTTCCTCCATCATGATGCTCATTTCCTTCAGCATGATGCATATTTCATACATCATGATGCTCATTTTCTTCATGATGATGAATATTTTATTAATCATGATGCTCATTTTCTTCCTCATGATGCTCATTTCTTCATCATGATGCTCATTTTCTTCACCATGATGCATATTTCGTTCACCATGATGCATATTTCCTTCATAATGATGCTCATTTCCTCTATCATGATGCTCATTTCCTTCATCATGGTGCATATTTCCTTCATCATGATGCTAATTTTCTTCATGATGATGCATATTTACTTCATCATGATGCTCATTTTCTTTATCATGATTCATATTTTCTTGATCATGAGGCTCACTTTCTTGATCATGAGGCTCACTTTCTTCATCATAATGCTCATTTTCTTCCCCATGATGCTCATTTCCTTCATCATGATGCTTATTCTCTTCCTCATGATGCTCACTTTCTTCATCACGATGCTCATTTTCTTTAACTTGATGCATATTTTCTTCATCATGATGCATACTTCTTAATCATGATGCTCATTTTCTTTATCATTATGCTCATTTTCTTCATCATGATGCTCATTTTCTTTATCATGATTCTCATTTTCTTTATCATGGTGCATATTTTCTTCATCACGATACATATTTTCTTCATCATGATGCATATTTTCTTCATCATGATGCTCAATTTCTTCATCATGATACACATTTTCTACATCGTGATGCTTATAATCTTCGTCATGATGCATATTTTCTTCGTCTTGATTCATATTTTCTTCTTCGTGATGCATATTTTCTTCATCATGATGCATATTTTCTACATCATGATGAACATTTTCATCATCATGATGATCATTTTATTCATCTTAATTCTCATTTTCTTGATCATGATGCTCATTTTCTTCATCATGAAGCATATTTTCTTCATCATGATTCTCATTTTCTTCATCATTATGCTCATTTTCTTCATCACGATGCTAATTTTCATCATCATGATGCATATTTTCTTCAACACGATGCATATTTTCATCATCATGATACTTATTTTCTTCATCATGATGCATAATTTCTTCATCATGATGCATATTTTCTTCATCATGATGCCCATTTTCTTTATCATGATGCATATTTTCTTGATCATGTGTCTCACTTTCTTCATCTTGATCCTCATTTTTCTTCATCATGATTTCATTTTCTTCCTCATGATGCTCATTTCTTCATCATGAAGCTCATTTTCTTCATCATGATGCATATTTTCTTCAACATGATGCATATTTCCTTCATAATGAAACTCATTTCCTTCATAATGATGCTCATTTCCTCCATCATGATGCTCATTTCCTTCATCATGATGCATATTTCCTTCATCATGATGCTCATTTTCTTTATCATGATGCTCATTTTCTTTATCATGATTCATACTTTCTTGATCATGAGGCTCACTTTCTTCATCATGATGCTCATTTTCTTCATCATGATGCTCATTTTCTTTATCATGATGATCATTTTCTTTATCATGATTCATATTTTCTTGATCATGAGGCTCACTTTCTTCATCATGATGCTCATTTTCTTCATCATGATGCTCATTTCCTTCATCATGATGCTTATTCTCTTCCTCATGATGCTCATTTTCTTCATCACGATGCTCATTTTCTTTAACTTGATGCATATTTTCTTCATCATGATGTATACTTCTTAATCATGATGCTCATTTTCTTTATCATGATGCTCATTTTCTTCATCATGATGCTCATTATCATGATTCTCATTTTCTTTATCATGGTGCATATTTTCTTCATCACGATACATATTTTCTTCATCATGATGCATATTTTCTTCATCATGATGCTCATTTTCTTCATCATGATGCACATTTTTTACATCATGATGCTTATAATCTTCATCATGATGCATATTTTTTTCGTCTTGATGTATATTTTCTTCGTCGTGATGCATATTTTCTTCTTCGTGATGCTCATTTTCTACATCATGATGAACATTTTCATCATCATGATGATCATTTTATTCATCTTAATTCTCATTTTCTTGATCATGATGCTTATTTCCTTCATCATGAAGCATATTTTCTTCATCATGATTCTCATTTTCTTCATCATGATGCTCATTTTCTTCAGCACGATGCTCATTTTATCATCATGATGCATATTTTCTTCAATACGATGAATATTTTCATCATCATGATACTTATTTTCTACATCATGATGCATAATTTCTTCATCATGATGCATATTTTCTTCATCATGATGCCCATTTTCTTTATCATGATGCATATTTTCTTGATCATGAGTCTCACTTTCTTCATCTTGATCCTCATTTTTCTTCATCATGATGCTCATTTTCTTCCTCATGTTGCTCATTTCTTCATCATGAAGCTCATTTTCTTCATCACGATGCATATTTTCTTCACCATGATGCATATTTCCTTCATAATGAAACTCATTTCCTTCATAATGATGCTCATTTCCTCCATCATGATGCTCATTTCCTTCATCATGATGCATATTTCCTTCAACACGATGCATCTTTTCATCATCATGATACTTATTTTCTTCATCATGATGCATATTTTCTTCATCATGATACATATTTTCTTCATCATGATGCACATTTTCATCATCATGATGAACATTTTCATCATCATGATGATCATTTTATTCATCTTAATTCTTATTTTCTTGATCATGATGCTCATTTTCTTCATCATGAAGCATATTTTCTTCATCATGATTCTCATTTTCTTCATCATTATGCTCATTTTCTTCATCACGATGCTAATTTTCATCATCATGTTGCATATTTTCTTCAACACGATGCATCTTTTCATCATCATGATACTTATTTTCTTCATCATGATGCATATTTTCTTCATCATGATACATATTTTCTTCATCATGATGCACATTTTCATCATCATGATGCTCATTTTCTTCTTCTTAATGCTCATTTCCTTCATCATGAAACTCATTTTCTTCATCATGAAGCATATTTTCTTCATCATGATGATCATTTTTTTCATCATGATGCCCATTTTCTTCATCATTATGCTTATTATCTTCATCATGATGCATATTTTTTTCGTCGTGATGCATATTTTCTTCATCGTGATACATATTTTCTTCATCATGATGCTCATTTTCTTCATCATAATGCTCATTTCCCTCATCATGATACATATGATGCTCATTTCTTCATCATGATGCATATTTTCTTCACCATGATGCATATTTCCTTCCTCATTATGCTCATTTCCTTCCTAATGATGCTCATTTCCTCCATCATGATGATCATTTCCTTCAGCATGATGCATATTTCCTACATCATGATGCTCATTTTCTTCATGATGATGAATATTTTATTAATCATGATGCTCATTTTCTTCCTCATGATGCTCATTTCTTCATCATGATGCTCATTTTCTTCACCATGATGCATATTTCGTTCACCATGATGCATATTTCCTTCATAATGATGTTCATTTCCTCTATCATGATGCTTATTTCCTTCATCATGGTGCATATTTCCTTCATCATGATGCTAATTTTCTTCATGATGATGCATATTTTCTTCATCATGATGCTCATTTTCTTTATCATGATTCATATTTTCTTGATCATGAGGCTCACTTTCTTGATCATGAGGCTCACTTTCTTCATCATAATGCTCATTTTCTTCCCCATGATGCTCATTTCCTTCATCATGATGCTTATTCTCTTCCTCATGATGCTCATTTTCTTCATCACGATGCTCATTTTCTTTAACTTGATGCATATTTTCTTCATCATGATGCATACTTCTTAATCATGATGCTCATTTTCTTTATCATTATGCTCATTTTCTTCATCATGATGCTCATTTTCTTTATCATGATTCTCTATTTCTTTATCATGGTGCATATTTTCTTCATCACGATACATATTTTCTTCATCATGATGCATATTTTCTTCATCATGATGCTCATTTTCTTCATCATGATACACATTTTCTACATCGTGATGCTTATAATCTTCGTCATGATGCATATTTTCTTCGTCTTGATTCATATTTTCTTCTTCGTGATGCATATTTTCTTCATCGTGATGCTCATTTTCTACATCATGATGAACATTTTCATCATCATGATGATCATTTTATTCATCTTAATTCTCATTTTCTTGATCATGATGCTCATTTTCTTCATCATGAAGCATATTTTCTTCATCATGATTCTCATTTTCTTCATCATTATGCTCATTTTCTTCATCACGATGCTAATTTTCATCATCATGATGCATATTTTCTTCAACACGATGCATATTTTCATCATCATGATACTTATTTTCTTCATCATGATGCATAATTTCTTCATCATGATGCATATTTTCTTCATCATGATGCCCATTTTCTTTATCATGATGCATATTTTCTTGATCATGTGTCTCACTTTCTTCATCTTGATCCTCATTTTTCTTCATCATGATTTCATTTTCTTCCTCATGATGCTCATTTCTTCATCATGAAGCTCATTTTCTTCATCACGAATCATATTTTCTTCACCATGATGCATATTTCCTTCATAATGAAACTCATTTCCTTCATAATGATGCTCATTTCCTCCATCATGATGCTCATTTCCTTCATCATGATGCATATTTCCTTCATCATGATGCTCATTTTCTTTATCATGATGCTCATTTTCTTTATCATGATTCATACTTTCTTGATCATGAGGCTCACTTTCTTCATCATGATGCTCATTTTCTTCATCATGATGCTCATTTTCTTTATCATGATGATCATTTTCTTTATCATGATTCATATTTTCTTGATCATGAGGCTCACTTTCTTCATCATGATGCTCATTTTCTTCATCATGATGCTCATTTCCTTTATCATGATGCTTATTCTCTTCCTCATGATGCTCATTTTCTTCATCACGATGCTCATTTTCTTTAACTTGATGCATATTTTCTTCATCATGATGCATACTTCTTAATCATGATGCTCATTTTCTTTATCATGATGCTCATTTTCTTCATCATGATGCTCATTATCATGATTCTCATTTTCTTTATCATGGTGCATATTTTCTTCATCACGATACATATTTTCTTCATCATGATGCATATTTTCTTCAACATGATGCTCATTTTCTTCATCATGATGCACATTTTTTACATCATGATGCTTATAATCTTCATCATGATGCATATTTTTTTCGTCTTGATGTATATTTTCTTCGTCGTGATGCATATTTTCTTCATCGTGATGCTCATTTTCTACATCATGATGAACATTTTCATCATCATGATGATCATTTTATTCATCTTAATTCTCATTTTCTTGATCATGATGCTCATTTTCTTCATCATGAAGCATATTTTCTTCATCATGATTCTCATTTTCTTCATCATTATGCTCATTTTCTTCATCACGATGCTAATTTTCATCATCATGATGCATATTTTCTTCAACACGATGCATATTTTCATCATCATGATACTTATTTTCTTCATCATGATGCATAATTTCTTCATCATGATGCATATTTTCTTCATCATGATGCCCATTTTCTTTATCATGATGCATATTTTCTTGATCATGTGTCTCACTTTCTTCATCTTGATCCTCATTTTTCTTCATCATGATTTCATTTTCTTCCTCATGATGCTCATTTCTTCATCATGAAGCTCATTTTCTTCATCACGAATCATATTTTCTTCACCATGATACATATTTCCTTCATAATGAAACTCATTTCCTTCATAATGATGCTCATTTCCTCCATCATGATGCTCATTTCCTTCATCATGATGCATATTTCCTTCATCATGATGCTCATTTTCTTTATCATGATGCTCATTTTCTTTATCATGATTCATACTTTCTTGATCATGAGGCTCACTTTCTTCATCATGATGCTCATTTTCTTCATCATGATGCTCATTTTCTTTATCATGATGATCATTTTCTTTATCATAATTCATATTTTCTTGATCATGAGGCTCACTTTCTTCATCATGATGCTCATTTCCTTCATCATGATGCTCATTTCCTTCATCATGATGCTTATTCTCTTCCTCATGATGCTCATTTTCTTCATCACGATGCTCATTTTCTTTAACTTGATGCATATTTTCTTCATCATGATGCATACTTCTTAATCATGATGCTCATTTTCTTTATCATGATGCTCATTTTCTTCATCATGATGCTCATTATCATGATTCTCATTTTCTTTATCATGGTGCATATTTTCTTCATCACGATACATATTTTCTTCATCATGATGCATATTTTCTTCATCATGATGCTCATTTTCTTCATCATGATGCACATTTTTTACATCATGATGCTTATAATCTTCATCATGATGCATATTTTTTTCGTCTTGATGTATATTTTCTTCGTCGTGATGCATATTTTCTTCATCGTGATGCTCATTTTCTACATCATGATGAACATTTTCATCATCATGATGATCATTTTATTCATCTTAATTCTCATTTTCTTGATCATGATGCTCATTTTCTTCATCATGAAGCATATTTTCTTCATCATGATTCTCATTTTCTTCATCATTATGCTCATTTTCTTCATCACGATGCTAATTTTCATCACGATGCTAATTTTCATCATCATGATGCATATTTTCTTCAACACGATGCATATTTTCATCATCATGATACTTATTTTCTTCATCATGATGCATAATTTCTTCATCATGATGCATATTTTCTTCATCATGATGCCCATTTTCTTTATCATGATGCATATTTTCTTGATCATGTGTCTCACTTTCTTCATCTTGATCCTCATTTTTCTTCATCATGATTTCATTTTCTTCCTCATGATGCTCATTTCTTCATCATGAAGCTCATTTTCTTCATCACGAATCATATTTTCTTCACCATGATGCATATTTCCTTCATAATGAAACTCATTTCCTTCATAATGATGCTCATTTCCTCCATCATGATGCTCATTTCCTTCTTCATGATGCATATTTCCTTCATCATGATGCTCATTTTCTTTATCATGATGCTCATTTTCTTTATCATGATTCATACTTTCTTGATCATGAGGCTCACTTTCTTCATCATGATGCTCATTTTCTTCATCATGATGCTCATTTTCTTTATCATGATGATCATTTTCTTTATCATGATTCATATTTTCTTGATCATGAGGCTCACTTTCTTCATCATGATGCTCATTTTCTTCATCATGATGCTCATTTCCTTCATCATGATGCTTATTCTCTTCCTCATGATGCTCATTTTCTTCATCACGATGCTCATTTTCTTTAACTTGATGCATATTTTCTTCATCATGATGCATACTTCTTAATCATGATGCTCATTTTCTTTATCATGATGCTCATTTTCTTCATCATGATGCTCATTATCATGATTCTCATTTTCTTTATCATGGTGCATATTTTCTTCATCACGATACATATTTTCTTCATCATGATGCATATTTTCTTCATCATGATGCTCATTTTCTTCATCATGATGCACATTTTTTACATCATGATGCTTATAATCTTCATCATGATGCATATTTTTTTCGTCTTGATGTATATTTTCTTCGTCGTGATGCATATTTTCTTCTTCGTGATGCTCATTTTCTACATCATGATGAACATTTTCATCATCATGATGATCATTTTATTCATCTTAATTCTCATTTTCTTGATCATGATGCTCATTTTCTTTATCATGAAGCATATTTTCTTCATCATGATTCTCATTTTCTTCATCATGATGCTCATTTTCTTCAGCACGATGCTCATTTTATCATCATGATGCATATTTTCTTCAACACGATGAATATTTTCATCATCATGATACTTATTTTCTACATCATGATGCATAATTTCTTCATCATGATGCATATTTTCTTCATCATGATGCCCATTTTCTTTATCATGATGCATATTTTCTTGATCATGAGTCTCACTTTCTTCATCTTGATCCTCATTTTTCTTCATCATGATGCTCATTTTCTTCCTCATGATGCTCATTTCTTCATCATGAAGCTCATTTTCTTCATCACGATGCATATTTTCTTCACCATGATGCATATTTCCTTCATAATGAAACTCATTTCCTTCATAATGATGCTCATTTCCTCCATCATGATGCTCATTTCCTTCATCATGATGCATATTTCCTTCAACACGATGCATCTTTTCATCATCATGATACTTATTTTCTTCATCATGATGCATATTTTCTTCATCATGATACATATTTTCTTCATCATGATGCACATTTTCATCATCATGATGAACATTTTCATCATCATGATGATCATTTTATTCATCTTAATTCTCATTTTCTTGATCATGATGCTCATTTTCTTCATCATGAAGCATATTTTCTTCATCATGATTCTCATTTTCTTCATCATTATGCTCATTTTCTTCATCACGATGCTAATTTTCATCATCATGTTGCATATTTTCTTCAACACGATGCATCTTTTCATCATCATGATACTTATTTTCTTCATCATGATGCATATTTTCTTCATCATGATACATATTTTCTTCATCATGATGCACATTTTCATCATCATGATGCTCATTTTCTTCTTCTTAATGCTCATTTCCTTCATCATGAAGCTCATTTTCTTCATCATGAAGCATATTTTCTTCATCATGATGATCATTTTTTTCATCATGATGCCCATTTTCTTCATCATTATGCTTATTATCTTCATCATGATGCATATTTTTTTCGTCGTGATGCATATTTTCTTCATCGTGATGCATATTTTCTTCATCATGATGCTCATTTTCTTCATCATAATGCTCATTTCCCTCATCATGATACATATGATGCTCATTTCTTCATCATGATGCATATTTTCTTCACCATGATGCATATTTCCTTCCTCATTATGCTCATTTCCTTCCTAATGATGCTCATTTCCTCCATCATGATGCTCATTTCCTTCAGCATGATGCATATTTCCTACATCATGATGCTCATTTTCTTCATGATGATGAATATTTTATTAATCATGATGCTCATTTTCTTCCTCATGATGCTCATTTCTTCATCATGATGCTCATTTTCTTCACCATGATGCATATTTCGTTCACCATGATGCATATTTCCTTCATAATGATGCTCATTTCCTCTATCATGATGCTTATTTCCTTCATCATGGTGCATATTTCCTTCATCATGATGCTAATTTTCTTCATGATGATGCATATTTACTTCATCATGATGCTCATTTTCTTTATCATGATTCATATTTTCTTGATCATGAGGCTCACTTTCTTGATCATGAGGCTCACTTTCTTCATCATAATGCTCATTTTCTTCCCCATGATGCTCATTTCCTTCATCATGATGCTTATTCTCTTCCTCATGATGCTCATTTTCTTCATCACGATGCTCATTTTCTTTAACTTGATGCATATTTTCTTCATCATGATGCATACTTCTTAATCATGATGCTCATTTTCTTTATCATTATGCTCATTTTCTTCATCATGATGCTCATTTTCTTTATCATGATTCTCTATTTCTTTATCATGGTGCATATTTTCTTCATCACGATACATATTTTCTTCATCATGATGCATATTTTCTTCATCATGATGCTCATTTTCTTCATCATGATACACATTTTCTACATCGTGATGCTTATAATCTTCGTCATGATGCATATTTTCTTCGTCTTGATTCATATTTTCTTCTTCGTGATGCATATTTTCTTCATCGTGATGCTCATTTTCTACATCATGATGAACATTTTCATCATCATGATGATCATTTTATTCATCTTAATTCTCATTTTCTTGATCATGATGCTCATTTTCTTTATCATGAAGCAGATTTTCTTCATCATGATTCTCATTTTCTTCATCATTATGCTCATTTTCTTCATCACGATGCTAATTTTCATCATCATGATGCATATTTTCTTTAACACGATGCATATTTTCATCATCATGATACTTATTTTCTTCATCATGATGCATAATTTCTTCATCAAGATGCATATTTTCTTCATCATGATGCCCATTTTCTTTATCATGATGCATATTTTCTTGATCATGTGTCTCACTTTCTTCATCTTGATCCTCATTTTTCTTCATCATGATTTCATTTTCTTCCTCATGATGCTCATTTCTTCATCATGAAGCTCATTTTCTTCATCACGAATCATATTTTCTTCACCATGATGCATATTTCCTTCATAATGAAACTCATTTCCTTCATAATGATGCTCATTTCCTCCATCATGATGCTCATTTCCTTCATCATGATGCATATTTCCTTCATCATGATGCTCATTTTCTTTATCATGATTCATACTTTCTTGATCATGAGGCTCACTTTCTTCATCATGATGCTCATTTTCTTCATCATGATGATCATTTTCTTTATCATGATTCATATTTTCTTGATCATGAGGCTCACTTTCTTCATCATGATGCTCATTTTCTTCATCATGATGCTCATTTCCTTCATCATGATGCTTATTCTCTTCCTCATGATGCTCATTTTTCTTCATCACGATGCTCATTTTCTTTAACTTGATGCATATTTTCTTCATCATGATGCATACTTCTTAATCATGATGCTCATTTTCTTTATCATGATGCTCATTTTCTTCATCATGATGCTCATTATCATGATTCTCATTTTCTTTATCATGGTGCATATTTTCTTCATCACGATACATATTTTCTTCATCATGATGCATATTTTCTTCATCATGATGCTCATTTTCTTCATCATGATGCACATTTTTTACATCATGATGCTTATAATCTTCATCATGATGCATATTTTTTTCGTCTTGATGTATATTTTCTTCGTCGTGATGCATATTTTCTTCATCGTGATGCTCATTTTCTACATCATGATGAACATTTTCATCATCATGATGATCATTTTATTCATCTTAATTCTCATTTTCTTGATCATGATGCTCATTTTCTTCATCATGAAGCATATTTTCTTCATCATGATTCTCATTTTCTTCATCATTATGCTCATTTTCTTCATCACGATGCTAATTTTCATCATCATGATGCATATTTTCTTCAACACGATGCATATTTTCATCATCATGATACTTATTTTCTTCATCATGATGCATAATTTCTTCATCATGATGCATATTTTCTTCATCATGATGCCCATTTTCTTTATCATGATGCATATTTTCTTGATCATGTGTCTCACTTTCTTCATCTTGATCCTCATTTTTCTTCATCATGATTTCATTTTCTTCCTCATGATGCTCATTTCTTCATCATGAAGCTCATTTTCTTCATCACGAATCATATTTTCTTCACCATGATGCATATTTCCTTCATAATGAAACTCATTTCCTTCATAATGATGCTCATTTCCTCCATCATGATGCTCATTTCCTTCATCATGATGCATATTTCCTTCATCATGATGCTCATTTTCTTTATCATGATGCTCATTTTCTTTATCATGATTCATACTTTCTTGATCACGAGGCTCACTTTCTTCATCATGATGCTCATTTTCTTCATCATGATGCTCATTTTCTTTATCATGATGATCATTTTCTTTATCATGATTCATATTTTCTTGATCATGAGGCTCACTTTCTTCATCATGATGCTCATTTTCTTCATCATGATGCTCATTTCCTTCATCATGATGCTTATTCTCTTCCTCATGATGCTCATTTTCTTCATCACGATGCTCATTTTCTTTAACTTGATGCATATTTTCTTCATCATGATGCATACTTCTTAATCATGATGCTCATTTTCTTTATCATGATGCTCATTTTCTTCATCATGATGCTCATTATCATGATTCTCATTTTCTTTATCATGGTGCATATTTTCTTCATCACGATACATATTTTCTTCATCATGATGCATATTTTCTTCATCATGATGCTCATTTTCTTCATCATGATGCACATTTTTTACATCATGATGCTTATAATCTTCATCATGATGCATATTTTTTTCGTCTTGATGTATATTTTCTTCGTCGTGATGCATATTTTCTTCATCGTGATGCTCATTTTCTACATCATGATGAACATTTTCATCATCATGATGATCATTTTATTCATCTTAATTCTCATTTTCTTGATCATGATGCTCATTTTCTTCATCATGAATCATATTTTCTTCATCATGATTCTCATTTTCTTCATCATTATGCTCATTTTCTTCATCACGATGCTAATTTTCATCATCATGACGCATATTTTCTTCAACACGATGCATATTTTCATCATCATGATACTTATTTTCTTCATCATGATGCATAATTTCTTCATCATGATGCATATTTTCTTCATCATGATGCCCATTTTCTTTATCATGATGCATATTTTCTTGATCATGAGTCTCACTTTCTTCATCTTGATCCTCATTTTTCTTCATCATGATGCTCATTTTCTTCGTCATGATACTCATTTCCTCATCATGAAGCTCATTTTCTTCATCACGAATCATATTTTCTTCACCATGATGCATATTTCCTTCATAATGAAACTCATTTCCTTCATAATGATGCTCATTTCCTCCATCATGATGCTCATTTCCTTCTTCATGATGCATATTTCCTTCATCATGATGCTCATTTTCTTTATCATTATGCTCATTTTCTTTATCATGATTCATACTTTCTTGATCATGAGGCTCACTTTCTTCATCATGATGCTCATTTTCTTCATCATGATGCTCATTTTCTTTATCATGATGATCATTTTCTTTATCATGATTCATATTTTCTTGATCATGAGGCTCACTTTCTTCATCATGATGCTCATTTTCTTCATCATGATGCTCATTTCCTTCATCATGATGCTTATTCTCTTCCTCATGATGCTCATTTTCTTCATCACGATGCTCATTTTCTTTAACTTGATGCATATTTTCTTCATCATGATGCATACTTCTTAATCATGATGCTCATTTTCTTTATCATGATGCTCATTTTCTTCATCATGATGCTCATTATCATGATTCTCATTTTCTTTATCATGGTGCATATTTTCTTCATCACGATACATATTTTCTTCATCATGATGCATATTTTCTTCATCATGATGCTCATTTTCTTCATCATGATGCACATTTTTTACATCATGATGCTTATAATCTTCATCATGATGCATATTTTTTTCGTCTTGATGTATATTTTCTTCGTCGTGATGCATATTTTCTTCATCGTGATGCTCATTTTCTACATCATGATGAACATTTTCATCATCATGATGATCATTTTATTCATCTTAATTCTCATTTTCTTGATCATGATGCTCATTTTCTTCATCATGAAGCATATTTTCTTCATCATGATTCTCATTTTCTTCATCATTATGCTCATTTTCTTCATCACGATGCTAATTTTCATCATCATGATGCATATTTTCTTCAACACGATGCATATTTTCATCATCATGATACTTATTTTCTTCATCATGATGCATAATTTCTTCATCATGATGCATATTTTCTTCATCATGATGCCCATTTTCTTTATCATGATGCATATTTTCTTGATCATGTGTCTCACTTTCTTCATCTTGATCCTCATTTTTCTTCATCATGATTTCATTTTCTTCCTCATGATGCTCATTTCTTCATCATGAAGCTCATTTTCTTCATCACGAATCATATTTTCTTCACCATGATGCATATTTCCTTCATAATGAAACTCATTTCCTTCATAATGATGCTCATTTCCTCCATCATGATGCTCATTTCCTTCATCATGATGCATATTTCCTTCATCATGATGCTCATTTTCTTTATCATGATGCTCATTTTCTTTATCATGATTCATACTTTCTTGATCATGAGGCTCACTTTCTTCATCATGATGCTCATTTTCTTCATCATGATGCTCATTTTCTTTATCATGATGATCATTTTCTTTATCATGATTCATATTTTCTTGATCATGAGGCTCACTTTCTTCATCATGATGCTCATTTTCTTCATCATGATGCTCATTTCCTTCATCATGATGCTTATTCTCTTCCTCATGATGCTCATTTTCTTCATCACGATGCTCATTTTCTTTAACTTGATGCATATTTTCTTCATCATGATGCATACTTCTTAATCATGATGCTCATTTTCTTTATCATGATGCTCATTTTCTTCATCATGATGCTCATTATCATGATTCTCATTTTCTTTATCATGGTGCATATTTTCTTCATCACGATACATATTTTCTTCATCATGATGCATATTTTCTTCATCATGATGCTCATTTTCTTCATCATGATGCACATTTTTTACATCATGATGCTTATAATCTTCATCATGATGCATATTTTCTTCGTCTTGATGTATATTTTCTTCGTCGTGATGCATATTTTCTTCATCGTGATGCTCATTTTCTACATCATGATGAACATTTTCATCATCATGATGATCATTTTATTCATCTTAATTCTCATTTTCTTGATCATGATGCTCATTTTCTTCATCATGAAGCATATTTTCTTCATCATGATTCTCATTTTCTTCATCATTATGCTCATTTTCTTCATCACGATGCTAATTTTCATCATCATGATGCATATTTTCTTCAACACGATGCATATTTTCATCATCATGATACTTATTTTCTTCATCATGATGCATAATTTCTTCATCATGATGCATATTTTCTTCATCATGATGCCCATTTTCTTTATCATGATGCATATTTTCTTGATCATGTGTCTCACTTTCTTCATCTTGATCCTCATTTTTCTTCATCATGATTTCATTTTCTTCCTCATGATGCTCATTTCTTCATCATGAAGCTCATTTTCTTCATCACGAATCATATTTTCTTCACCATGATGCATATTTCCTTCATAATGAAACTCATTTCCTTCATAATGATGCTCATTTCCTCCATCATGATGCTCATTTCCTTCATCATGATGCATATTTCCTTCATCATGATGCTCATTTTCTTTATCATTATGCTCATTTTCTTTATCATGATTCATACTTTCTTGATCATGAGGCTCACTTTCTTCATCATGATGCTCATTTTCTTCATCATGATGCTCATTTTCTTTATCATGATGATCATTTTCTTTATCATGATTCATATTTTCTTGATCATGAGGCTCACTTTCTTCATCATGATGCTCATTTTCTTCATCATGATGCTCATTTCCTTCATCATGATGCTTATTCTCTTCCTCATGATGCTCATTTTCTTCATCACGATGCTCATTTTCTTTAACTTGATGCATATTTTCTTCATCATGATGCATACTTCTTAATCATGATGCTCATTTTCTTTATCGTGATGCTCATTTTCTTCATCATGATGCTCATTATCATGATACTCATTTTCTTTATCATGGTGCATATTTTCTTCATCACGATACATATTTTCTTCATCATGATGCATATTTTCTTCATCATGATGCTCATTTTCTTCATCATGATGCACATTTTTTACATCATGATGCTTATAATCTTCATCATGATGCATATTTTCTTCGTCTTGATGTATATTTTCTTCGTCGTGATGCATATTTTCTTCATCGTGATGCTCATTTTCTACATCATGATGAACATTTTCATCATCATGATGATCATTTTATTCATCTTAATTCTCATTTTCTTGATCATGATGCTCATTTTCTTTATCATGAAGCATATTTTCTTCATCATGATTCTCATTTTCTTCATCATGATGCTCATTTTCTTCAGCACGATGCTCATTTTATCATCATGATGCATATTTTCTTCAACACGATGAATATTTTCATCATCATGATACTTATTTTCTACATCATGATGCATAATTTCTTCATCATGATGCATATTTTCTTCATCATGATGCCCATTTTCTTTATCATGATGCATATTTTCTTGATCATGAGTCTCACTTTCTTCATCTTGATCCTCATTTTTCTTCATCATGATGCTCATTTTCTTCCTCATGATGCTCATTTCTTCATCATGAAGCTCATTTTCTTCATCACGATGCATATTTTCTTCACCATGATGCATATTTCCTTCATAATGAAACTCATTTCCTTCATAATGATGCTCATTTCCTCCATCATGATGCTCATTTCCTTCATCATGATGCATATTTCCTTCAACACGATGCATCTTTTCATCATCATGATACTTATTTTCTTCATCATGATGCATATTTTCTTCATCATGATACATATTTTCTTCATCATGATGCACATTTTCATCATCATGATGAACATTTTCATCATCATGATGATCATTTTATTCATCTTAATTCTCATTTTCTTGATCATGATGCTCATTTTCTTCATCATGAAGCATATTTTCTTCATCATGATTCTCATTTTCTTCATCATTATGCTCATTTTCTTCATCACGATGCTAATTTTCATCATCATGTTGCATATTTTCTTCAACACGATGCATCTTTTCATCATCATGATACTTATTTTCTTCATCATGATGCATATTTTCTTCATCATGATACATATTTTCTTCATCATGATGCACATTTTCATCATCATGATGCTCATTTTCTTCTTCTTAATGCTCATTTCCTTCATCATGAAGCTCATTTTCTTCATCATGAAGCATATTTTCTTCATCATGATGATCATTTTTTTCATCATGATGCCCATTTTCTTCATCATTATGCTTATTATCTTCATCATGATGCATATTTTTTTCGTCGTGATGCATATTTTCTTCATCGTGATGCATATTTTCTTCATCATGATGCTCATTTTCTTCATCATAATGCTCATTTCCCTCATCATGATACATATGATGCTCATTTCTTCATCATGATGCATATTTTCTTCACCATGATGCATATTTCCTTCCTCATTATGCTCATTTCCTTCCTAATGATGCTCATTTCCTCCATCATGATGCTCATTTCCTTCAGCATGATGCATATTTCCTACATCATGATGCTCATTTTCTTCATGATGATGAATATTTTATTAATCATGATGCTCATTTTCTTCCTCATGATGCTCATTTCTTCATCATGATGCTAATTTTCTTCACCATGATGCATATTTCGTTCACCATGATGCATATTTCCTTCATAATGATGCTCATTTCCTCTATCATGATGCTTATTTCCTTCATCATGGTGCATATTTCCTTCATCATGATGCTAATTTTCTTCATGATGATGCATATTTACTTCATCATGATGCTCATTTTCTTTATCATGATTCATATTTTCTTGATCATGAGGCTCACTTTCTTGATCATGAGGCTCACTTTCTTCATCATAATGCTCATTTTCTTCCCCATGATGCTCATTTCCTTCATCATGATGCTTATTCTCTTCCTCATGATGCTCATTTTCTTCATCACGATGCTCATTTTCTTTAACTTGATGCATATTTTCTTCATCATGATGCATACTTCTTAATCATGATGCTCATTTTCTTTATCATTATGCTCATTTTCTTCATCATGATGCTCATTTTCTTTATCATGATTCTCTATTTCTTTATCATGGTGCATATTTTCTTCATCACGATACATATTTTCTTCATCATGATGCATATTTTCTTCATCATGATGCTCATTTTCTTCATCATGATACACATTTTCTACATCGTGATGCTTATAATCTTCGTCATGATGCATATTTTCTTCGTCTTGATTCATATTTTCTTCTTCGTGATGCATATTTTCTTCATCGTGATGCTCATTTTCTACATCATGATGAACATTTTCATCATCATGATGATCATTTTATTCATCTTAATTCTCATTTTCTTGATCATGATGCTCATTTTCTTCATCATGAAGCATATTTTCTTCATCATGATTCTCATTTTCTTCATCATGATGCTCATTTTCTTCATCACGATGCTAATTTTCATCATCATGATGCATATTTTCTTCAACACGATGCATATTTTCATCATCATGATACTTATTTTCTTCATCATGATGCATAATTTCTTCATCATGATGCATATTTTCTTCATCATGATGCCCATTTTCTTTATCATGATGCATATTTTCTTGATCATGTGTCTCACTTTCTTCATCTTGATCCTCATTTTTCTTCATCATGATTTCATTTTCTTCCTCATGATGCTCATTTCTTCATCATGAAGCTCATTTTCTTCATCACGAATCATATTTTCTTCACCATGATGCGTATTTCCTTCATAATGAAACTCATTTCCTTCATAATGATGCTCATTTCCTCCATCATGATGCTCATTTCCTTCATCATGATACATATTTCCTTCATCATGATGCTCATTTTCTTTATAATGATGCTCATTTTCTTTATCATGATTCATACTTTCTTGATCATGAGGCTCACTTTCTTCATCATGATGCTCATTTTCTTCATCATGATGCTCATTTTCTTTATCATGATGATCATTTTCTTTATCATGATTCATATTTTCTTGATCATGAGGCTCACTTTCTTCATCATGATGCTCATTTTCTTCATCATGATGCTCATTTCCTTCATCATGATGCTTATTCTCTTCCTCATGATGCTCATTTTTTCTTCATCACGATGCTCATTTTCTTTAACTTGATGCATATTTTCTTCATCATGATGCATACTTCTTAATCATGATGCTCATTTTCTTTATCATGATGCTCATTTTCTTCATCATGATTCTCATTATCATGATTCTCATTTTCTTTATCATGGTGCATATTTTCTTCATCACGATACATATTTTCTTCATCATGATGCATATTTTCTTCATCATGATGCTCATTTTCTTCATCATGATGCACATTTTTTACATCATGATGCTTATAATCTTCATCATGATGCATATTTTTTTCGTCTTGATGTATATTTTCTTCGTCGTGATGCATATTTTCTTCATCGTGATGCTCATTTTCTACATCATGATGATCATTTTATTCATCTTAATTCTCATTTTCTTGATCATGATGCTCATTTTCTTCATCATGAAGCATATTTTCTTCATCATGATTCTCATTTTCTTCATCATTATGCTCATTTTCTTCATCATGATGCTAATTTCATCATCATGATGCATATTTTCTTCAACACGATGCATATTTTCATCATCATGATACTTATTTTCTTCATCATGATGCATAATTTCTTCATCATGATGCATATTTTCTTCATCATGATGCCCATTTTCTTTATCATGATGCATATTTTCTTGATCATGTGTCTCACTTTCTTCATCTTGATCCTCATTTTTCTTCATCATGATTTCATTTTCTTCCTCATGATGCTCATTTCTTCATCATGAAGCTCATTTTCTTCATCACGAATCATATTTTCTTCACCATGATACATATTTCCTTCATAATGAAACTCATTTCCTTCATAATGATGCTCATTTCCTCCATCATGATGCTCATTTCCTTCATCATGATGCATATTTCCTTCATCATGATGCTCATTTTCTTTATCATGATGCTCATTTTCTTTATCATGATTCATACTTTCTTGATCATGAGGCTCACTTTCTTCATCATGATGCTCATTTTCTTCATCATGATGCTCATTTTCTTTATCATGATGATCATTTTCTTTATCATGATTCATATTTTCTTGATCATGAGGCTCACTTTCTTCATCATGATGCTCATTTTCTTCATCATGATGCTCATTTCCTTCATCATGATGCTTATTCTATTCCTCATGATGCTCATTTTCTTCATCACGATGCTCATTTTCTTTAACTTGATGCATATTTTCTTCATCATGATGCATACTTCTTAATCATGATGCTCATTTTCTTTATCATGATGCTCATTTTCTTCATCATGATGCTCATTATCATGATTCTCATTTTCTTTATCATGGTGCATATTTTCTTCATCACGATACATATTTTCTTCATCATGATGCATATTTTCTTCATCATGATGCCCATTTTCTTTATCATGATGCATATTTTCTTGATCATGTGTCTCACTTTCTTCATCTTGATCCTCATTTTTCTTCATCATGATTTCATTTTCTTCCTCATGATGCTCATTTCTTCATCATGAAGCTCATTTTCTTCATCACGAATCATATTTTCTTCACCATGATACATATTTCCTTCATAATGAAACTCATTTCCTTCATAATGATGCTCATTTCCTCCATCATGATGCTCATTTCCTTCATCATGATGCATATTTCCTTCATCATGATGCTCATTTTCTTTATCATGATGCTCATTTTCTTTATCATGATTCATACTTTCTTGATCATGAGGCTCACTTTCTTCATCATGATGCTCATTTTCTTCATCATGATGCTCATTTTCTTTATCATGATGATCATTTTCTTTATCATGATTCATATTTTCTTGATCATGAGGCTCACTTTCTTCATCATGATGCTCATTTTCTTCATCATGATGCTCATTTCCTTCATCATGATGCTTATTCTCTTCCTCATGATGCTCATTTTCTTCATCACGATGCTCATTTTCTTTAACTTGATGCATATTTTCTTCATCATGATGCATACTTCTTAATCATGATGCTCATTTTCTTTATCATGATGCTCATTTTCTTCATCATGATGCTCATTATCATGATTCTCATTTTCTTTATCATGGTGCATATTTTCTTCATCACGATACATATTTTCTTCATCATGATGCATATTTTCTTCATCATGATGCTCATTTTCTTCATCATGATGCACATTTTTTACATCATGATGCTTATAATCTTCATCATGATGCATATTTTTTTCGTCTTGATGTATATTTTCTTCGTCGTGATGCATATTTTCTTCATCGTGATGCTCATTTTCTACATCATGATGAACATTTTCATCATCATGATGATCATTTTATTCATCTTAATTCTCATTTTCTTGATCATGATGCTCATTTTCTTCATCATGAAGCATATTTTCTTCATCATGATTCTCATTTTCTTCATCATTATGCTCATTTTCTTCATCACGATGCTAATTTTCATCATCATGATGCATATTTTCTTCAACACGATGCATATTTTCATCATCATGATACTTATTTTCTTCATCATGATGCATAATTTCTTCATCATGATGCATATTTTCTTCATCATGATGCCCATTTTCTTTATCATGATGCATATTTTCTTGATCATGTGTCTCACTTTCTTCATCTTGATCCTCATTTTTCTTCATCATGATTTCATTTTCTTCCTCATGATACTCATTTCTTCATCATGAAGCTCATTTTCTTCATCACGAATCATATTTTCTTCACCATGATGCATATTTCCTTCATAATGAAACTCATTTCCTTCATAATGATGCTCATTTCCTCCATCATGATGCTCATTTCCTTCTTCATGATGCATATTTCCTTCATCATGATGCTCATTTTCTTTATCATTATGCTCATTTTCTTTATCATGATTCATACTTTCTTGATCATGAGGCTCACTTTCTTCATCATGATGCTCATTTTCTTCATCATGATGCTCATTTTCTTTATCATGATGATCATTTTCTTTATCATGATTCATATTTTCTTGATCATGAGGCTCACTTTCTTCATCATGATGCTCATTTTCTTCATCATGATGCTCATTTCCTTCATCATGATGCTTATTCTCTTCCTCATGATGCTCATTTTCTTCATCACGATGCTCATTTTCTTTAACTTGATGCATATTTTCTTCATCATGATGCATACTTCTTAATCATGATGCTCATTTTCTTTATCATGATGCTCATTTTCTTCATCATGATGCTCATTATCATGATTCTCATTTTCTTTATCATGGTGCATATTTTCTTCATCACGATACATATTTTCTTCATCATGATGCATATTTTCTTCATCATGATGCTCATTTTCTTCATCATGATGCACATTTTTTACATCATGATGCTTATAATCTTCATCATGATGCATATTTTTTTCGTCTTGATGTATATTTTCTTCGTCGTGATGCATATTTTCTTCATCGTGATGCTCATTTTCTACATCATGATGAACATTTTCATCATCATGATGATCATTTTATTCATCTTAATTCTCATTTTCTTGAACATGATGCTCATTTTCTTCATCATGAAGCATATTTTCTTCATCATGATTCTCATTTTCTTCATCATTATGCTCATTTTCTTCATCACGATGCTAATTTTCATCATCATGATGCATATTTTCTTCAACACGATGCATATTTTCATCATCATGATACTTATTTTCTTCATCATGATGCATAATTTCTTCATCATGATGCATATTTTCTTCATCATGATGCCCATTTTCTTTATCATGATGCATATTTTCTTGATCATGTGTCTCACTTTCTTCATCTTGATCCTCATTTTTCTTCATCATGATGCTCATTTTCTTCCTCATGATGCTCATTTCTTCATCATGAAGCTCATTTTCTTCATCACGAATCATATTTTCTTCACCATGATGCATATTTCCTTCATAATGAAACTCATTTCCTTCATAATGATGCTCATTTCCTCCATCATGATGCTCATTTCCTTCATCATGATGCATATTTCCTTCATCATGATGCTCATTTTCTTTATCATGATGCTCATTTTCTTTATCATGATTCATATTTTCTTGATCATGAGGCTCACTTTCTTCATCATGATGCTCATTTTCTTCATCATGATGCTCATTTTCTTTATCATGATGATCATTTTCTTTATCATGATTCATATTTTCTTGATCATGAGGCTCACTTTCTTCATCATGATGCTCATTTTCTTCATCATGATGCTCATTTCCTTCATCATGATGCTTATTCTCTTCCTCATGATGCTCATTTTCTTCATCACGATGCTCATTTTCTTTAACTTGATGCATATTTTCTTCATCATGATGCATACTTCTTAATCATGATGCTCATTTTCTTTATCATGATGCTCATTTTCTTCATCATGATGCTCATTATCATGATTCTCATTTTCTTTATCATGGTGCATATTTTCTTCATCACGATACATATTTTCTTTATCATGATGCATATTTTCTTCATCATGATGCTCATTTTCTTCATCATGATGCACATTTTTTACATCATGATGCTTATAATCTTCATCATGATGCATATTTTTTTCGTCTTGATGTATATTTTCTTCGTCGTGATGCATATTTTCTTCATCGTGATGCTCATTTTCTACATCATGATGAACATTTTCATCATCATGATGATCATTTTATTCATCTTAATTCTCATTTTCTTGAACATGATGCTCATTTTCTTCATCATGAAGCATATTTTCTTCATCATGATTCTCATTTTCTTCATCATTATGCTCATTTTCTTTATCACGATGCTAATTTTCATCATCATGATGCATATTTTCTTCAACACGATGCATATTTTCATCATCATGATACTTATTTTCTTCATCATGATGCATAATTTCTTCATCATGATGCATATTTTCTTCATCATGATGCCCATTTTCTTTATCATGATGCATATTTTCTTGATCATGTGTCTCACTTTCTTCATCTTGATCCTCATTTTTCTTCATCATGATTTCATTTTCTTCCTCATGATGCTCATTTCTTCATCATGAAGCTCATTTTCTTCATCACGAATCATATTTTCTTCACCATGATGCATATTTCCTTCATAATGAAACTCATTTCCTTCATAATGATGCTCATTTCCTCCATCATGATGCTCATTTCCTTCATCATGATGCATATTTCCTTCATCATGATGCTCATTTTCTTTATCATGATGCTCATTTTCTTTATCATGATTCATATTTTCTTGATCATGAGGCTCACTTTCTTCATCATGATGCTCATTTTCTTCATCATGATGCTCATTTTCTTTATCATGATGATCATTTTCTTTATCATGATTCATATTTTCTTGATCATGAGGCTCACTTTCTTCATCATGATGCTCATTTTCTTCATCATGATGCTCATTTCCTTCATCATGATGCTTATTCTCTTCCTCATGATGCTCATTTTCTTCATCACGATGCTCATTTTCTTTAACTTGATGCATATTTTCTTCATCATGATGCATACTTCTTAATCATGATGCTCATTTTCTTTATCATGATGCTCATTTTCTTCATCATGATGCTCATTATCATGATTCTCATTTTCTTTATCATGGTGCATATTTTCTTCATCACGATACATATTTTCTTCATCATGATGCATATTTTCTTCATCATGATGCTCATTTTCTTCATCATGATGCACATTTTCTACATCATGATGCTTATAATCTTCATCATGATGCATATTTTTTTCGTCTTGATGTATATTTTCTTCGTCGTGATGCATATTTTCTTCATCGTGATGCTCATTTTCTACATCATGATGAACATTTTCATCATCATGATGATCATTTTATTCATCTTAATTCTCATTTTCTTGATCATGATGCTCATTTTCTTCATCATGAAGCATATTTTCTTCATCATGATTCTCATTTTCTTCATCATTATGCTCATTTTCTTCATCACGATGCTAATTTTCATCATCATGATGCATATTTTCTTCAACACGATGCATATTTTCATCATCATGATTCTTATTTTCTTCATCATGATGCATAATTTCTTCATCATGATGCATATTTTCTTCATCATGATGCCCATTTTCTTTATCATGATGCATATTTTCTTGATCATGTGTCTCACTTTCTTCATCTTGATCCTCATTTTTCTTCATCATGATTTCATTTTCTTCCTCATGATACTCATTTCTTCATCATGAAGCTCATTTTCTTCATCAAGAATCATATTTTCTTCACCATGATGCATATTTCCTTCATAATGAAACTCATTTCCTTCATAATGATGCTCATTTCCTCCATCATGATGCTCATTTCCTTCTTCATGATGCATATTTCCTTCATCATGATGCTCATTTTCTTTATCATTATGCTCATTTTCTTTATCATGATTCATACTTTCTTGATCATGAGGCTCACTTTCTTCATCATGATGCTCATTTTCTTCATCATGATGCTCATTTTCTTTATCATGATGATCATTTTCTTTATCATGATTCATATTTTCTTGATCATGAGGCTCACTTTCTTCATCATGATGCTCATTTTCTTCATCATGATGCTCATTTCCTTCATCATGATGCTTATTCTCTTCCTCATGATGCTCATTTTCTTCATCACGATGCTCATTTTCTTTAACTTGATGCATATTTTCTTCATCATGATGCATACTTCTTAATCATGATGCTCATTTTCTTTATCATGATGCTCATTTTCTTCATCATGATGCTCATTATCATGATTCTCATTTTCTTTATCATGGTGCATATTTTCTTCATCACGATACATATTTTCTTCATCATGATGCATATTTTCTTCATCATGATGCTCATTTTCTTCATCATGATGCACATTTTTTACATCATGATGCTTATAATCTTCATCATGATGCATATTTTTTTCGTCTTGATGTATAATTTCTTCGTCGTGATGCATATTTTCTTCATCGTGATGCTCATTTTCTACATCATGATGAACATTTTCATCATCATGATGATCATTTTATTCATCTTAATTCTCATTTTCTTGATCATGATGCTCATTTTCTTTATCATGAAGCATATTTTCTTCATCATGATTCTCATTTTCTTCATCATGATGCTCATTTTCTTCAGCACGATGCTCATTTTCATCATCATGATGCATATTTTCTTCAACACGATGCATATTTTCATCATCATGATACTTATTTTCTACATCATGATGCATAATTTCTTCATCATGATGCATATTTTCTTCATCATGATGCCCATTTTCTTTATCATGATGCATATTTTCTTGATCATGAGTCTCACTTTCTTCATCTTGATCCTCATTTTTCTTCATCATGATGCTCATTTTCTTCCTCATGATGCTCATTTCTTCATCATGAAGCTCATTTTCTTCATCACGATGCATATTTTCTTCACCATGATGCATATTTCCTTCATAATGAAACTCATTTCCTTCATAATGATGCTCATTTCCTCCATCATGATGCTCATTTCCTTCATCATGATGCATATTTCCTTCAACACGATGCATCTTTTCATCATCATGATACTTATTTTCTTCATCATGATGCATATTTTCTTCATCATGATACATATTTTCTTCATCATGATGCACATTTTCATCATCATGATGAACATTTTCATCATCATGATGATCATTTTATTCATCTTAATTCTCATTTTCTTGATCATGATGCTCATTTTCTTCATCATGAAGCATATTTTCTTCATCATGATTCTCATTTTCTTCATCATTATGCTCATTTTCTTCATCACGATGCTAATTTTCATCATCATGTTGCATATTTTCTTCAACACGATGCATCTTTTCATCATCATGATACTTATTTTCTTCATCATGATGCATATTTTCTTCATCATGATACATATTTTCTTCATCATGATGCACATTTTCATCATCATGATGCTCATTTTCTTCTTCTTAATGCTCATTTCCTTCATCATGAAGCTCATTTTCTTCATCATGAAGCATATTTTCTTCATCATGATGATCATTTTTTTCATCATGATGCCCATTTTCTTCATCATTATGCTTATTATCTTCATCATGATGCATATTTTTTTCGTCGTGATGCATATTTTCTTCATCGTGATGCATATTTTCTTCATCATGATGCTCATTTTCTTCATCATAATGCTCATTTCCCTCATCATGATACATATGATGCTCATTTCTTCATCATGATGCATATTTTCTTCACCATGATGCATATTTCCTTCCTCATTATGCTCATTTCCTTCCTAATGATGCTCATTTCCTCCATCATGATGCTCATTTCCTTCAGCATGATGCATATTTCCTACATCATGATGCTCATTTTCTTCATGATGATGAATATTTTATTAATCATGATGCTCATTTTCTTCCTCATGATGCTCATTTCTTCATCATGATGCTAATTTTCTTCACCATGATGCATATTTCGTTCACCATGATGCATATTTCCTTCATAATGATGCTCATTTCCTCTATCATGATGCTTATTTCCTTCATCATGGTGCATATTTCCTTCATCATGATGCTAATTTTCTTCATGATGATGCATATTTACTTCATCATGATGCTCATTTTCTTTATCATGATTCATATTTTCTTGATCATGAGGCTCACTTTCTTGATCATGAGGCTCACTTTCTTCATCATAATGCTCATTTTCTTCCCCATGATGCTCATTTCCTTCATCATGATGCTTATTCTCTTCCTCATGATGCTCATTTTCTTCATCACGATGCTCATTTTCTTTAACTTGATGCATATTTTCTTCATCATGATGCATACTTCTTAATCATGATGCTCATTTTCTTTATCATTATGCTCATTTTCTTCATCATGATGCTCATTTTCTTTATCATGATTCTCTATTTCTTTATCATGGTGCATATTTTCTTCATCACGATACATATTTTCTTCATCATGATGCATATTTTCTTCATCATGATGCTCATTTTCTTCATCATGATACACATTTTCTACATCGTGATGCTTATAATCTTCGTCATGATGCATATTTTCTTCGTCTTGATTCATATTTTCTTCTTCGTGATGCATATTTTCTTCATCGTGATGCTCATTTTCTACATCATGATGAACATTTTCATCATCATGATGATCATTTTATTCATCTTAATTCTCATTTTCTTGATCATGATGCTCATTTTCTTCATCATGAAGCATATTTTCTTCATCATGATTCTCATTTTCTTCATCATGATGATCATTTTCTTCATCACGATGCTAATTTTCATCATCATGATGCATATTTTCTTCAACACGATGCATATTTTCATCATCATGATACTTATTTTCTTCATCATGATGCATAATTTCTTCATCATGATGCATATTTTCTTCATCATGATGCCCATTTTCTTTATCATGATGCATATTTTCTTGATCATGAGTCTCACTTTCTTCATCTTGATCCTCATTTTTCTTCATCATGATGCTCATTTTCTTCCTCATGATGCTCATTTCTTCATCATGAAGCTCATTTTCTTCATCACGAATCATATTTTCTTCACCATGATGCATATTTCCTTCATAATGAAACTCATTTCCTTCATAATGATGCTCATTTCCTCCATCATGATGCTCATTTCCTTCATCATGATACATATTTCCTTCATCATGATGCTCATTTTCTTTATCATGATGCTCATTTTCTTTATCATGATTCATACTTTCTTGATCATGAGGCTCACTTTCTTCATCATGATGCTCATTTTCTTCATCATGATGCTCATTTTCTTTATCATGATGATCATTTTCTTTATCATGATTCATATTTTCTTGATCATGAGGCTCACTTTCTTCATCATGATGCTCATTTTCTTCATCATGATGCTCATTTCCTTCATCATGATGCTTATTCTCTTCCTCATGATGCTCATTTTTTCTTCATCACGATGCTCATTTTCTTTAACTTGATGCATATTTTCTTCATCATGATGCATACTTCTTAATCATGATGCTCATTTTCTTTATCATGATGCTCATTTTCTTCATCATGATGCTCATTATCATGATTCTCATTTTCTTTATCATGGTGCATATTTTTTTCATCACGATACATATTTTCTTCATCATGATGCATATTTTCTTCATCATGATGCTCATTTTCTTCATCATGATGCACATTTTTTACATCATGATGCTTATAATCTTCATCATGATGCATATTTTTTTCGTCTTGATGTATATTTTCTTCGTCGTGATGCATATTTTCTTCATCGTGATGCTCATTTTCTACATCATGATGAACATTTTCATCATCATGATGATCATTTTATTCATCTTAATTCTCATTTTCTTGATCATGATACTCATTTTCTTCATCATGAAGCATATTTTCTTCATCATGATTCTCATTTTCTTCATCATTATGCTCATTTTCTTCATCACGATGCTAATTTTCATCATCATGATGCATATTTTCTTCAACACGATGCATATTTTCATCATCATGATACTTATTTTCTTCATCATGATGCATAATTTCTTCATTATGATGCATATTTTCTTCATCATGATGCCCATTTTCTTTATCATGATGCATATTTTCTTGATCATGTGTCTCACTTTCTTCATCTTGATCCTTATTTTTCTTCATCATGATTTCATTTTCTTCCTCATGATGCTCATTTCTTCATCATGAAGCTCATTTTCTTCATCACGAATCATATTTTCTTCACCATGATACATATTTCCTTCATAATGAAACTCATTTCCTTCATAATGATGCTCATTTCCTCCATCATGATGCTCATTTCCTTCATCATGATGCATATTTCCTTCATCATGATGCTCATTTTCTTTATCATGATGCTCATTTTCTTTATCATGATTCATACTTTCTTGATCATGAGGCTCACTTTCTTCATCATGATGCTCATTTTCTTCATCATGATGCTCATTTTCTTTATCATGATGATCATTTTCTTTATCATGATTCATATTTTCTTGATCATGAGGCTCACTTTCTTCATCATGATGCTCATTTTCTTCATCATGATGCTCATTTCCTTCATCATGATGCTTATTCTATTCCTCATGATGCTCATTTTTTTCATCACGATGCTCATTTTCTTTAACTTGATGCATATTTTCTTCATCATGATGCATACTTCTTAATCTTGATGCTCATTTTCTTTATCATGATGCTCATTTTCTTCATCATGATGCTCATTATCATGATTCTCATTTTCTTTATCATGGTGCATATTTTCTTCATCACGATACATATTTTCTTCATCATGATGCATATTTTCTTCATCATGATGCTCATTTTCTTCATCATGATGCACATTTTTTACATCATGATGCTTATAATCTTCATCATGATGCATATTTTTTTCGTCTTGATGTATATTTTCTTCGTGGTGATGCATATTTTCTTCATCGTGATGCTCATTTTTTACATCATGATGAACATTTTCATCATCATGATGATCATTTTATTCATCTTAATTCTCATTTTCATGATCATTATGCTCATTTTCTTCATCATGATTCTCATTTTCTTCATCATGATGCTCATTTTCTTCATAACGATGCTCATTTTCATCATCATGATGCATATTTTCTTCAACACGATGCATATTTTCATCATCATCATACTTATTTTCTTCATCATGATGCATATTTTCTTCATCATGATACATATTTTCTACATCATGATGCACATTTTCATCATCATGATGCTCATTTTCTTCATCTTAATGCTCATTTCCTTCATCATGATGCATATTTTCTTCATCATGATGCTCATTTTCTTCATCATGATACACATTTTCTCCATCATGATGCTTATAATCTTCATCATGATGCATATTTTCTTCGTCATGATGCATATTTTCTTCGTCATGATGCATATTTTCTTCATCATGATGCTCATTTTCCTCATCATGATGCATATGATGCTCATTTCTTTATCATGATGCTCATTTTCTTTACATGATGCATATTTTCTTCACCATGATGCATATTTCCTTCATCATTATGCTCATTTCCTTCCTAATGATGCTCATTTCCTCCATCATGATGCTCATTTCCTTCAGCATGATGCATATTTCCTGCATCATGATGCTCATTTTCTTCTTGATGATGAATATTTTATTTATCATGATGCTCATTTTCTTCCTCATGATGCTCATTTCTTCATCATGATGCTCATTTTCTTCACCATGATGCATATTTTGTTCACCATTATGCATATTTCCTTCATAATGATGCTCATTTCCTCTATCATGATGCTCATTTCCTTCATCATGATGCATATTTCCTTCATCATGATGCTCATTTCCTTTATCATGATGCTCATTTTCTTCATGATGATGCATATTTACATCATCAAGATGCTCATATTTTCTTCATCATGATACATATTTTCTTCATCATGATGCACATTTTCATCATCATGATGAACATTTTCATCATCATGATGATCATTTTATTCTTCTTAATTCTCATTTTCTTGATCATGATGTTCATTTTCTTCATCATGAAGCATATTTTCTTCATCATGATTCTCATTTTCTTCATCATTATGCTCATTTTCTTCATCACGATGCTAATTTTCATCATCATGATGCATATTTTCTTCAACACGATGCATCTTTTCATCATCATGATACTTATTTTCTTTATCGTGATGCATATTTTCTTCATCATGATACATATTTTCTTCATCATGATGCACATTTTCATCATCATGATGCACATTTTCTTCTTCTTAATGCTCATTTCCTTCATCATAAAGCTCATTTTCTTCATCATGAAGCATATTTTCTTCATCATGATGATCATTTTTTTCATCATGATGCCCATTTTCTTCATCATTATGCTTATTATCTTCATCATGATGCATATTTTTTTCGTCGTGATGCATATTTTCTTCATCGTGATGCATATTTTCTTCATCATGATGCTCATTTTCTTCATCATAATGCTCATTTCCCTCATCATGATACATATGATGCTCATTTCTTCATCATGATGCTCATTTTCTTCATCATGATGCATATTTTCTTCACCATGATGCATATTTCCTTCCTCATTATGCTCAATTCCTTCCTAATGATGCTCATTTCCTCCATCATGATGCTCATTTCCTTCAGCATGATGCATATTTCCTACATCATGATGCTCATTTTCTTCATGATGATGAATATTTTATTAATCATGATGCTCATTTTCTTCCTCATGATGCTCATTTCTTCATCACGATGCTCATTTTCTTCACCATGATGCATATTTCGTTCACCATGATGCATATTTCCTTCATAATGATGCTCATTTCCTCTATCATGATGCTTATTTCCTTCATCATGGTGCATATTTCCTTCATCATGATGCTAATTTTCTTCATGATGATGCATATTTACTTCATCATGATGCTCATTTTCTTTATCATGATTCATATTTTCTTTATCATGAGGTCACTTTCTTGATCATGAGGCTCACTTTCTTCATCATGATGCTCATTTTCTTCCCCATGATGCTCATTTCCTTCATCATGATGCTTATTCTCTTCCTCATGATGCTCATTTTCTTCATCACGATGCTCATTTTCTTTAACTTGATGCATATTTTCTTCATCATGATGCATACTTCTTAATCATGATGCTCATTTTCTTTATCATTATGCTCATTTTCTTCATCATGATGCTCATTTTCTTTATCATGATTCTCTATTTCTTTATCATGGTGCATATTTTCTTCATCACGATACATATTTTCTTCATCATGATGCATATTTTCTTCATCATGATGCTCATTTTCTTCATCATGATACACATTTTCTACATCGTGATGCTTATAATCTTCGTCATGATGCATATTTTCTTCGTCTTGATTCATATTTTCTTCTTCGTGATGCATATTTTCTTCATCGTGATGCTCATTTTCTACATCATGATTAACATTTTCATCATCATGATGATCATTTTATTCATCTTAATTCTCATTTTCTTGATCATGATGCTCATTTTCTTCATCATGAAGCATATTTTCTCCATCATGATTCTCATTTTCTTCATCATTATGCTCATTTTCTTCATCACGATGCTAATTTTCATCATCATGATGCATATTTTCTTCAACTCAATGCATATTTTCATCATCATGATACTTATTTTCTTCATCATGATGCATAATTTCTTCATCATGATGCATATTTTCTTCATCATGATGCCCATTTTCTTTATCATGATGCATATTTTCTTGATCATGAGTCTCACTTTCTTCATCTTGATCCTAATTTTTCTTCATCATGATGCTCATTTTCTTCCTCATGATGCTCATTTCTTCATCATGAAGCTCATTTTCTTCATCACGAAGCATATTTTCTTCACCATGATGCATATTTCCTTCATAATGAAACTCATTTCCTTCATAATGATGCTCATTTCCTCTATCATGATGCTCATTTCCTTCATCATGATGCATATTTCCTTCATCATGATGCTCATTTTCTTTATCATGATGCTCATTTTCTTTATCATGATTCATACTTTCTCGATCATGAGGCTCACTTTCTTCATCATGATGCTCATTTTCTTCATCATGATGCTCATTTTCTTTATCATGATGATCATTTTCTTTATCATGATTCATATTTTCTTGATCATGAGGCTCACTTTCTTCATCATGATGCTCATTTTCTTCATCATGATGCTCATTTCCTTCATCATGATGCTTATTCTCTTCCTCATGATGCTCATTTTCTTCATCACGATGCTCATTTTCTTCAACTTGATGCATATTTTCTTCATCATGATGCATACTTCTTAATCATGATGCTCATTTTCTTTATCATGATGCTCATTTTCTTCATCATGATGCTCATTATCATGATTCTCATTTTCTTTATCATGGTGCATATTTTCTTTATCACGATACATATTTTCTTCATCATGATGCATATTTTCTTCATCATGATGCTCATTTTCTTCATCATGATGCATATTTTTTACATCATGATGCATATAATCTTCATCATGATTCATATTTTCTTCGTCTTGATGTATATTTTCTTCGTCGTGATGCATATTTTCTTCATCGTGATGCTCATTTTCTACATCATGATGAACATTTTCATCATCATGATGATCATTTTATTCATCTTAATTCTCATTTTCATGATCATGATGCTCATTTTCTTCATCATGATTCTCATTTTCTTCATCATGATGCTCATTTTCTTCATCACGATGCTCATTTTCATCATCATGATGCATATTTTCTTCAACACGATGCATATTTTCATCATCATCATACTTATTTTCTTCATCATGATGCATATTTTCTTCATCATGATACATATTTTCTTCATCATGATGCACATTTTCATCATCATGATGCTCATTTTCTTCATCTTAATGCTCATTTCCTTCATCATGATGCATATTTTCTTCATCATGATGCTCATTTTCTTCATCATGATACACATTTTCTCCATCATGATGCTTATAATCTTCATCATGATGCATATTTTCTTCGTCATGATGCATATTTTCTTCGTCATGATGCATATTTTCTTCATCATGATGCTCATTTTCCTCATCATGATGCATATGATGCTCATTTCTTTATCATGATGCTCATTTTCTTTACATGATGCATATTTTCTTCACCATGATGCATATTTCCTTCATCATTATGCTCATTTCCTTCCTAATGATGCTCATTTCCTCCATCATGATGCTCATTTCCTTCAGCATGATGCATATTTCCTGCATCATGATGCTCATTTTCTTCTTGATGATGAATATTTTATTTATCATGATGCTCATTTTCTTCCTCATGATGCTCATTTCTTCATTATGATGCTCATTTTCTTCACCATGATGCATATTTTGTTCACCATTATGCATATTTCCTTCATAATGATGCTCATTTCCTCTATCATGATGCTCATTTCCTTCATCATGATGCATATTTCCTTCATCATGATGCTCATTTCCTTTATCATGATGCTCATTTTCTTCATGATGATGCATATTTACATCATCATGATGCTCATATTTTCTTCATCATGATACATATTTTCTTCATCATGATGCACATTTTCATCATCATGATGAACATTTTCATCATCATGATGATCATTTTATTCATCTTAATTCTCATTTTCTTGATCATGATGCTCATTTTCTTCATCATGAAGCATATTTTCTTCATCATGATTCTCATTTTCTTCATCATTATGCTCATTTTCTTCATCACGATGCTAATTTTCATCATCATGATGCATATTTTCTTCAACACGATGCATCTTTTCATCATCATGATACTTATTTTCTTTATCATGATGCATATTTTCTTCATCATGATACATATTTTCTTCATCATGATGCACATTTTCATCATCATGATGCTCATTTTCTTCTTCTTAATGCTCATTTCCTTCATCATGAAGCTCATTTTCTTCATCATGAAGCATATTTTCTTCATCATGATGATCATTTTTTTCATCATGATGCCCATTTTCTTCATCATTATGCTTATTATCTTCATCATGATGCATATTTTTTTCGTCGTGATGCATATTTTCTTCATCGTGATGCATATTTTCTTCATCATGATGCTCATTTTCTTCATCATAATGCTCATTTCCCTCATCATGATACATATGATGCTCATTTCTTCATCATGATGCTCATTTTCTTCATCATGATGCATATTTTCTTCACCATGATGCATATTTCCTTCCTCATTATGCTCATTTCCTTCCTAATGATGCTCATTTCCTTCATCATGATGCTCATTTCCTTCAGCATGATGCATATTTCCTACATTATGATGCTCATTTTCTTCATGATGATGAATATTTTATTAATCATGATGCTCATTTTCTTCCTCATGATGCTCATTTCTTCATCATGATGCTCATTTTCTTCACCATGATGCATATTTCGTTCACCATGATGCATATTTCCTTCATAATGATGCTCATTTCCTCTATCATGATGCTTATTTCCTTCATCATGGTGCATATTTCCTTCATCATGATGCAAATTTTCTTCATGATGATGCATATTTACTTCATCATGATGCTCATTTTCTTTATCATGATTCATATTTTCTTGATCATGAGGCTCACTTTCTTGATCATGAGGCTCACGTTCTTCATCATGATGTTCATTTTCTTCCCCATGATGCTCATTTCCTTCATCATGATGCTTATTCTCTTCCTCATGATGCTCATTTTCTTCATCACGATGCTCATTTTCTTTAACTTGATGCATATTTTCTTCATCATGATGCATACTTCTTAATCATGATGCTCATTTTCTTTATCATTATGCTCATTTTCTTCATCATGATGCTCATTTTCTTTATCATGATTCTCTATTTCTTTATCATGGTGCATATTTTCTTCATCACGATACATATTTTCTTCATCATGATGCATATTTTCTTCATCATGATGCTCATTTTCTTCAACATGATACACATTTTCTACATCGTGATGCTTATAATCTTCGTCATGATGCATATTTTCTTCGTCTTGATTCATATTTTCTTCTTCGTGATGCATATTTTCTTCATCGTGATGCTCATTTTCTACATCATGATTAACATTTTCATCATCATGATGATCATTTTATTCATCTTAATTCTCATTTTCTTGATCATGATGCTCATTTTCTTCATCATGAAGCATATTTTCTCCATCATGATTCTCATTTTCTTCATCATTATGCTCATTTTCTTTAACTTGATGCATATTTTCTTCATCATGATGCATACTTCTTAATCATGATGCTCATTTTCTTTATCATTATGCTCATTTTCTTCATCATGATGCTCATTTTCTTTATCATGATTCTCTATTTCTTTATCATGGTGCATATTTTCTTCATCACGATACATATTTTCTTCATCATGATGCATATTTTCTTCATCATGATGCTCATTTTCTTCATCATGATACACATTTTCTACATCGTGATGCTTATAATCTTCGTCATGATGCATATTTTCTTCGTCTTGATTCATATTTTCTTCTTCGTGATGCATATTTTCTTCATCGTGATGCTCATTTTCTACATCATGATTAACATTTTCATCATCATGATGATCATTTTATTCATCTTAATTCTCATTTTCTTGATCATGATGCTCATTTTCTTCATCATGAAGCATATTTTCTCCATCATGATTCGAATTTTCATCATCATGATGCATATTTTCTTCAACTCGATGCATATTTTCATCATCATGATACTTATTTTCTTCATCATGATGCATAATTTCTTCATCATGATGCATATTTTCTTCATCATGATGCCCATTTTCTTTATCATGATGCATATTTTCTTGATCATGAGTCTCACTTTCTTCATCTTGATCCTAATTTTTCTTCATCATGATGCTCATTTTCTTCCTCATGATGCTCATTTCTTCATCATGAAGCTCATTTTCTTCATCACGAAGCATATTTTCTTCACCATGATGCATATTTCCTTCATAATGAAACTCATTTCCTTCATAATGATGCTCATTTCCTCTATCATGATGCTCATTTCCTTCATCATGATGCATATTTCCTTCATCATGATGCTCATTTTCTTTATCATGATGCTCATTTTCTTTATCATGATTCATACTTTCTCGATCATGAGGCTCACTTTCTTCATCATGATGCTCATTTTCTTCATCATGATGCTCATTTTCTTTATCATGATGATCATTTTCTTTATCATGATTCATATTTTCTTGATCATGAGGCTCACTTTCTTCATCATGATGCTCATTTTCTTCATCATGATGCTCATTTCCTTCATCATGATGCTTATTCTCTTCCTCATGATGCTCATTTTCTTCATCACGATGCTCATTTTCTTCAACTTGATGCATATTTTCTTCATCATGATGCATACTTCTTAATCATGATGCTCATTTTCTTTATCATGATGCTCATTTTCTTCATCATGATGCTCATTATCATGATTCTCATTTTCTTTATCATGGTGCATATTTTCTTCATCACGATACATATTTTCTTCATCATGATGCATATTTTCTTCATCATGATGCTCATTTTCTTCATCATGATGCATATTTTTTACATCATGATGCATATAATCTTCATCATGATTCATATTTTCTTCGTCTTGATGTATATTTTCTTCGTCGTGATGCATATTTTCTTCATCGTGATGCTCATTTTCTACATCATGATGAACATTTTCATCATCATGATGATCATTTTATTCATCTTAATTCTCATTTTCATGATCATGATGCTCATTTTCTTCATCATGATTCTCATTTTCTTCATCATGATGCTCATTTTCTTCATCACGATGCTCATTTTCATCATCATGATGCATATTTTCTTCAACACGATGCATATTTTCATCATCATCATACTTATTTTCTTCATCATGATGCATATTTTCTTCATCATGATACATATTTTCTTCATCATGATGCACATTTTCATCATCATGATGCTCATTTTCTTCATCTTAATGCTCATTTCCTTCATCATGATGCATATTTTCTTCATCATGATGCTCATTTTCTTCATCATGATACACATTTTCTCCATCATGATGCTTATAATCTTCATCATGATGCATATTTTCTTCGTCATGATGCATATTTTCTTCGTCATGATGCATATTTTCTTCATCATGATGCTCATTTTCCTCATCATGATGCATATGATGCTCATTTCTTTATCATGATGCTCATTTTCTTTACATGATGCATATTTTCTTCACCATGATGCATATTTCCTTCATCATTATGCTCATTTCCTTCCTAATGATGCTCATTTCCTCCATCATGATGCTCATTTCCTTCAGCATGATGCATATTTCCTGCATCATGATGCTCATTTTCTTCTTGATGATGAATATTTTATTTATCATGATGCTCATTTTCTTCCTCATGATGCTCATTTCTTCATTATGATGCTCATTTTCTTCACCATGATGCATATTTTGTTCACCATTATGCATATTTCCTTCATAATGATGCTCATTTCCTCTATCATGATGCTCATTTCCTTCATCATGATGCATATTTCCTTCATCATGATGCTCATTTCCTTTATCATGATGCTCATTTTCTTCATGATGATGCATATTTACATCATCATGATGCTCATATTTTCTTCATCATGATACATATTTTCTTCATCATGATGCACATTTTCATCATCATGATGAACATTTTCATCATCATGATGATCATTTTATTCATCTTAATTCTCATTTTCTTGATCATGATGCTCATTTTCTTCATCATGAAGCATATTTTCTTCATCATGATTCTCATTTTCTTCATCATTATGCTCATTTTCTTCATCACGATGCTAATTTTCATCATCATGATGCATATTTTCTTCAACACGATGCATCTTTTCATCATCATGATACTTATTTTCTTTATCATGATGCATATTTTCTTCATCATGATACATATTTTCTTCATCATGATGCACATTTTCATCATCATGATGCTCATTTTCTTCTTCTTAATGCTCATTTCCTTCATCATGAAGCTCATTTTCTTCATCATGAAGCATATTTTCTTCATCATGATGATCATTTTTTTCATCATGATGCCCATTTTCTTCATCATTATGCTTATTATCTTCATCATGATGCATATTTTTTTCGTCGTGATGCATATTTTCTTCATCGTGATGCATATTTTCTTCATCATGATGCTCATTTTCTTCATCATAATGCTCATTTCCCTCATCATGATACATATGATGCTCATTTCTTCATCATGATGCTCATTTTCTTCATCATGATGCATATTTTCTTCACCATGATGCATATTTCCTTCCTCATTATGCTCATTTCCTTCCTAATGATGCTCATTTCCTTCATCATGATGCTCATTTCCTTCAGCATGATGCATATTTCCTACATTATGATGCTCATTTTCTTCATGATGATGAATATTTTATTAATCATGATGCTCATTTTCTTCCTCATGATGCTCATTTCTTCATCATGATGCTCATTTTCTTCACCATGATGCATATTTCGTTCACCATGATGCATATTTCCTTCATAATGATGCTCATTTCCTCTATCATGATGCTTATTTCCTTCATCATGGTGCATATTTCCTTCATCATGATGCAAATTTTCTTCATGATGATGCATATTTACTTCATCATGATGCTCATTTTCTTTATCATGATTCATATTTTCTTGATCATGAGGCTCACTTTCTTGATCATGAGGCTCACTTTCTTCATCATGATGTTCATTTTCTTCCCCATGATGCTCATTTCCTTCATCATGATGCTTATTCTCTTCCTCATGATGCTCATTTTCTTCATCACGATGCTCATTTTCTTTAACTTGATGCATATTTTCTTCATCATGATGCATACTTCTTAATCATGATGCTCATTTTCTTTATCATTATGCTCATTTTCTTCATCATGATGCTCATTTTCTTTATCATGATTCTCTATTTCTTTATCATGGTGCATATTTTCTTCATCACGATACATATTTTCTTCATCATGATGCATATTTTCTTCATCATGATGCTCATTTTCTTCATCATGATACACATTTTCTACATCGTGATGCTTATAATCTTCGTCATGATGCATATTTTCTTCGTCTTGATTCATATTTTCTTCTTCGTGATGCATATTTTCTTCATTGTGATGCTCATTTTCTACATCATGATGAACATTTTCATCATCATGATGATCATTTTATTCATCTTAATTCTCATTTTCTTGATCATGATGCTCATTTTCTTCATCATGAAGCATATTTTCTTCATCATGATTCTCATTTTCTTCATCTTTATGCTCATTTTCTTTATCACGATGCTAATTTTCATCATCATGATGCATATTTTCTTCAACTCGATGCATATTTTCATCATCATGATACTTATTTTCTTCATCATGATGCATAATTTCTTCATCATGATGCATATTTTCTTCATCATGATGCCCATTTTCTTTATCATGATGCATATTTTCTTGATCATGAGTCTCACTTTCTTCATCTTGATCCTCATTTTTCTTCATCATGATGCTCATTTATTTCCTCATGATGCTCATTTCTTTATCATGAAGCTCATTTTCTTCATCACGAAGCATATTTTCTTCACCATGATGCATATTTCCTTCATAATGAAACTCATTTCCTTCATAATGATGCTCATTTCCTCCATCATGATGCTCATTTCCTTCATCATGATGCATATTTCCTTCATCATGATGCTCATTTTCTTTATCATGATGCTCATTTTCTTTATCATGATTCATACTTTCCTGATCATGAGGCTCACTTTCTTCATCATGATGCTCATTTTCTTCATCATGATGCTCATTTTCTTTATCATGATGATCATTTTCTTTATCATGATTCATATTTTCTTGATCATGAGGCTCACTTTCTTCATCATGATGCTTATTTTCTTCATCATGATGCTCATTTCCTTCATCTTGATGTTTATTCTCTTCCTCATGATGCTCATTTTCTTCATCACAATGCTCATTTTCTTCAACTTGATGCATATTTTCTTCATCATGATGCATACTTCTTAATCATGATGCTCATTTTCTTTATCATGATGCTCATTTTCTTCATCATGATGCTCATTATCATGATTCTCATTTTCTTTATCATGGTGCATATTTTCTTCATCACGATACATATTTTCTTCATCATGACGCATATTTTCTTCATCATGATGCTCATTTTCTTCATCATGATGCATATTTTTTACATCATGATGCATATAATCTTCATCATGATGCATATTTTCTTCGTCTTGATGTATATTTTCTTCGTCGTGATGCATATTTTCTTCATCGTGATGCTCATTTTCTACATCATGATGAACATTTTCATCATCATGATGATCATTTTATTCATCTTAATTCTCATTTTCATGATCATGATGCTCATTTTCTTCATCATTATTCTCATTTTCTTCATCATGATGCTCATTTTCTTCATCACGATGCTCATTTTCATCATCATGATGCATATTTTCTTCAACA
>JAHCLQ010000427.1:0-82315 GCA_023678885.1 Pogostemon cablin
AAAAATGAAGTAAATATGCATTGAAACGAATGAAATAATGATCGTAATGAAATAAATTTGCAATAAAATGAAGTAAATATGCATCGAAACTAAAACAATATTGATCATAATGAAGTAAATATGCATCGACATGAAGAAAATGTTGATCATAATGAAGTAAATATGAATCAAATTGGAGTAAATATGCATCGAAATGAAGAAAATATACATCGAAACGGAGGAAATATTGATCGTAATGAAGTAAATAAGCATCAAAATGAAGTAAATATTCATCATAATGAAGGAAATGTTGATCGTAATGAAGTAAATATGCATCAAAACAAAGGAAATGTTGATCATAATAAAGTAAATATTCATCAAAATGAAGTAAATATGCATCGAAACGAAAGAAATGTTGATCGTAATGAAGTAAGTATGCATAAAAATGAAGTAAATATGTATCAAAACGAAGGAAATATTGATAATAATGAAGTAAACGTGCAACGAAACGAAGGAAATATCGATCATAATGAAGCAAATATGCATAAAAATAAAGTAAATATGCATTGAAACGAATGAAATGATGATCGTAATGAATTAAATATGCATCGAAACGAAGGAAATATTGATCGTAATGAAGTAAAAATGTATCAAAATGAAGTAAACATGCATCGATACGAATGAAATGTTGATCTTAATGAAGTAAATATGAATCAAAATGAAGTAAATATGTATCGAAATGAAGAAAATATGCATCGAAATGAATGAAATGTTGATCGTAATGAAATAAATATGCATTAAAATAAAGTAAATATGCATCGAAACGAAAGAAATGTTGATCGTAATGAAGTAAATATGCAACGAAACGAAGGAAATGTTCATCGTAATGAAGTAAATATGCATAAAAATGAAGTAAATATGCATCAAAATGAATGAAATGTTGATCGTAATGAAGTAAATATGCAACGAAACGAAGAAAATATTGATCGAAATGAAGTAAATATGTATCAAAACGAATAAAATGTTGTTTGTAATGAAGTAAATATGCATCAAAATAAAGGAAATATTGGTCGTTATGAAGTAAATATACATAAAAATAAAAAAAATATGCATCGAAATGAAGGAAATATTGATCATAATAAAGTAAATATGCATAAAAATGAAGTAAATATGCATTGAAACAAATGAAATGATGATCATAATAAAGTAAATTTGCATCAAAATGAAGTAAATATACATCGAAACTAAAAAATGTTGATCGTAATGAAGTAAATATGCATCAAAATGACGTAAATATGCATCGACATGAAGGAAATGTTGATCTTAATGAAGTAAATATGAATCAAATTGAAGTAAATATGTATCAAAACAAAGAAAATATGCATCGAAACGGAAGAAATATTGATCGTAATGAAGTAAATATGCATCAAAATGAAGTAAATATTCATCATAATGAAGGAAATGTTGATCGTAATGAAGTAAATATGCATCAAAATGAAGTAAATATGCATCAAAACAAACGAAATGTAGATCGTAATAAAGTAAATATTCATCAAAATGAAGTAAATATGCATCGAAACGAAAGAAATGTTGATTGTAATGAAGTAAGTATGCATAAAAATGAAGTAAATATGTATCAAAACGAAGGAAATGTTGATCATAATGAAGTAAACGTGCAACGAAACGAAGGAAATATCGATCATAATGAAGGGAATGTTGGTCGAAATGAAGTAAATAGACAATGAAATGAAGGAAATGTTTATCGTAATGAAGTATATATGCTTCAAAAAGAAATAAATATGCATCGAAACAAAGGAAATGTTGATCTAAATAAAGTAAATAAGCATTGAAACGAAGGAAATATTGATCGTAATGAAGTAAATATGTATAAAAATGAAGTAAATATGCATCAAAACGAAAGAAATATCCATCGAAACAAAGTAAATATCCATCAATATATACATCAATATGAAGTAAATATGCATCGAAACGAAGGAAATGTTGATCATAATGAAGTAAATTTGCATAAAAATAAAGATGTTGATCGTAATGAAGTAAATATGCATTAAAATGAAGTAAATATGCATCGAAACGAAAGAAATATACATCGAAACGAAGTAAATATGCATCAAAATATGCATCGAAATGGAGGAACTGTTGATCGTAATGAAGTAAATATGCATCAATATGAAGTGCATATGCATCGAAACGAAGGAAATATTGATCGTAATAAAGTAAATATACATAAAAATGAAGTAAATATGTAACAAAACGAATAAAATGTTGTTCGTAATGAAGTAAATATGCATCAAAATGAAGGAAATATTGATCGTTATGAAGTAAATATACATAAAAATAAAAAAATATGCATCGAAATTAAGGAAATATTGATCAAATAAAGTAAATATGCATAAAAAATGAAGTAAATATGCATTGAAACGAATGAAATAATGATCGTAATGAAATAAATTTGCAATAAAATGAAGTAAATATGCATCGAAACTAAAAAAATATTGATCGTAATGAAGTAAATATGCATCGACATGAAGAAAATGTTGATCTTAATGAAGTAAATATGAATCAAATTGGAGTAAATATGCATCGAAATGAAGAAAATATACATTGAAACGGAGGAAATATTGATCGTAATGAAGTAAATAAGCATCAAAATGAAGTAAATATTCATCATAAAGAAGGAAATGTTTATCGTAATGAAGTTAATATGCATCAAAATGAAGTAAATATGCATCAAAACAAAGGAAATGTTGATCATAATAAAGTAAATATTCATCAAAATGAAGTAAATATGCATCGAAACGAAAGAAATGTTGATCATAATGACATATGTATGCATAAAAATGAAGTAAATATGTATCAAAACGAAGGAAATATTGATAATAATGAAGTAAACGTGCAACGAAACGAAGGAAATATCGATCATAATGAAGTAAATATGCATAAAAATAAAGTAAATATGCGTTGAAACGAATGAAATGATGATCGTAATGAATTAAATATGCATCGAAACGAAGGAAATATTGATCGTAATGAAGTAAAAATGCATCAAAATGAAGTAAACATGCATCGATACGAAGGAAATGTTGATTTAATGAAGTAAATATGAATCAAAATGAAGTAAATATGTATCGAAATGAAGAAAATATGCATCGAAATGAATGAAATGTTGATCGTAATGAAATAAATATGCATAAAAATAAAGTAAATATGCATCGAAACGAAAGAAATGTTGATCGTAATGAAGTAAATATGCAACGAAACGAAGGAAATGTTCATCGTAATGAAGTAAATATGCATAAAAATGAAGTAAATATGCATCAAAATGAATGAAATGTTGATCGTAATGAAGTAAATATGCAACGAAACGAAGAAAATGTTGATCGAAATGAAGTAAATATCTATCAAAACGAATAAAATGTTGTTTGTAATTAAGTAAATATGCATCAAAATAAAGGAAATATTGATCGTTATGAAGTAAATATACATAAAAATAAAAAATATGCATCGAAATGAAGGAAATATTGATCATAATGAAGTAAATATGCATAAAAATGAAGTAATATGCATTGAAACGAATGAAAAGTAAATTTGCATCAAAATGAAGTAAATATACATCGAAACTAAAAAAATGTTGATCGTAATGAAGTAAATATGCATCAAAATGACATAAATATGCATCGACATGAAGGAAATGTTGATCTTAATGAAGTAAATATGAATCAAATTGAAGTAAATATGCATCAAAACGAAGAAAATATGCATCGAAACGGAGGAAATATTGATCGTAATGAAGTAAATATGCATCAAAATGAAGTAAATATTCATCATAATGAAGGAAATGTTGATCGTAATGAAGTAAACATGCATCAAAATGAAGTAAATATGCATCAAAACAAAGGAAATGTTGATCGTAATAAAGTAAATATTCATCAAAATGAAGTAAATATGCATCGAAACGAAAGAAATGTTGATCGTAATGAAGTAAGTATGCATAAAAATGAAGTAAATATGTATCAAAACGAAGGAAATATTGATCATAATGAAGTAAACGTGCAACGAAACGAAGGAAATATCGATCATAATGAAGGAAATGTTAGTCGAAATGAAATAAATAGGAAATGAAATGAAGGAAATGTTGATCGTAATGAAGTATATATATGCTTCAAAAAGAAGTAAATATGCATCGAAACAAAGGAAATGTTCATCGAAATGAAGTAAATAAGCATTGAAACGAAGGAAATATTGATCGTAATGAAGTAAATATGTATAAAAATGAAGTAAATATGCATCAAAACGAAAGAAATATCCATCGAAACAAAGTAAATATCCATCAATATATACATCAATATGAAGTAAATATGCATCGAAACGAAGGAAATGTTGATCGTAATGAAGTAAATTTGCATAAAAATGAAGATGTTGATCGTAATGAAGTAAATATGCATCAAAATGAAGTAAATATGCATCGAAACGAAAGAAATATGCATCAAAACGAAGTAAATATGCATCAAAATATGCATCGAAACGAAGGAACTGTTGATCGTAATGAAGTAAATATGCATCAATATGAAGGCATATGCATCGAAACGAACGAAATATTGATCGTAATAAAGTAAATATACATAAAAATGAAGTAAATATGTATCAAAACGATTAAAATGTTGTTCGTAATGAAGTAAATATGCATCAAAATGAAGGAAATATTGATCGTTATGAAGTAAATATACATAAAAATAGAAAATATGCATCCAAATGAAGGAAATATTGATCAAATAAAGTAAATATGCATAAAAAATGAAGTAAATATGCATTGAAACGAATGAAATAATGATCGTAATGAAGTAAATTTGCATTAAAATGAAGTAAATATGCATCGAAACTAAAAAAATATTGATCATAATGAAGTAAATATGCATCGACATGAATAAAATGTTGATCATAATGAAGTAAATATGAATCAAATTGGAGTAAATATGCATCGAAATGAAGAAAATATACATCGAAACAGAGGAAATATTGATCGTAATGAAGTAAATAAGCATCAAAATGAAGTAAATATTCATCATAATGAAGGAAATGTTGATCGTAATGAAGTAAATATGCATCAAAACAAAGGAAATGTTGATCATAATAAAGTAAATATTCATCAAAATGAAGTAAATATGCATCGAAATGAAAGAAATGTTGATCGTAATGAAGTAAGTATGCATAAAAATGAAGTAAATATGTATCAAAACGAAGGAAATATTGATAATAATGAAGTAAACGTGCAACGAAACGAAGGAAATATCGATCATAATGAAGTAAATATGCATAAAAATAAAGTAAATATGCATTGAAACGAATGAAATGATGATCGTAATGAATTAAATATGCATCGAAACGAAGGAAATATTGATCGTAATGAAGTAAAAATGCATCAAAATGAAGTAAACATGCATCGATACGAATGAAATGTTGATCTTAATGAAGTAAATATGAATCAAAATGAAGTAAATATGTATCGAAATGAAGAAAATATGCATCGAAATGAATGAAATGTTGATCGTAATGAAATAAATATGCATTAAAATAAAGTAAATATGCATCGAAACGAAAGAAATGTTGATCGTAATGAAGTAAATATGCAACGAAACGAAGGAAATGTTCATCGTAATGAAGTAAATATGCATAAAAATGAAGTAAATATGCATCAAAATGAATGAAATGTTGATCGTAATGAAGTAAATATGCAACGAAACGAAGAAAATGTTGATCGAAATGAAGTAAATATGTATCAAAACGAATAAAATGTTGTTTGTAATGAAGTAAATATGCATCAAAATAAAGGAAATATTGGTCGTTATGAAGTAAATATACATAAAAATAAAAAAAATATGCATCGAAATGAAGGAAATATTGATCATAATGAAGTAAATATGCATAAAAATGAAGTAAATATGCATTGAAACAAATGAAATGATGATCATAATAAAGTAAATTTGCATCAAAATGAAGTAAATATACATCGAAACTAAAAAATGTTGATCGTAATGAAGTAAATATGCATCAAAATGACGTAAATATGCATCGACATGAAGGAAATGTTGATCTTAATGAAGTAAATATGAATCAAATTGAAGTAAATATGCATCAAAACGAAGAAAATATGCATCGAAACGGAAGAAATATTGATCGTAATGAAGTAAATATGCATCAAAATGAAGTAAATATTCATCATAATGAAGGAAATGTTGATCGTAATGAAGTAAATATGCATCAAAATGAAGTAAATATGCATCAAAACAAACGAAATGTAGATCGTAATAAAGTAAATATTCATCAAAATGAAGTAAATATGCATCGAAACGAAAGAAATGTTGATTGTAATGAAGTAAGTATGCATAAAAATGAAGTAAATATGTATCAAAACGAAGGAAATGTTGATCATAATGAAGTAAACGTGCAACGAAACGAAGGAAAATATCGATCATAATGAAGGAAATGTTGGTCGAAATGAAGTAAATAGGCAATGAAATGAAGGAAATGTTGATCGTAATGAAGTATATATGCTTCAAAAAGAAGTAAATATGCATCGAAACAAAGGAAATGTTGATCGAAATGAAGTAAATAAGAATTGAAACGAAGGAAATATTAATCGTAATGAAGTAAATATGTATAAAAATGAAGTATATATGCATCAAAACGAAAGAAATATCCATCGAAACAAAGTAAATATCCATCAATATATACATCAATATGAAGTAAATATGCATCGAAACGAAGGAAATGTTGATCGTAATGAAGTAAATTTGCATAAAAATGAAGATGTTGATCGTAATGAAGTAAATATGCATCAAAATGAAGTAAATATGCATCGAAACGAAAGAAATATGCATCGAAACGAAGTAAATATGCATCAAAATATGCATCGAAACGAAGGAACTGTTGATCGTAATGAAGTAAATATGCATCAATATGAAGGCATATGCATCGAAACGAACGAAATATTGATCGTAATAAAGTAAATATACATAAAAATGAAGTAAATATGTATCAAAACGATTAAAATGTTGTTCGTAATGAAGTAAATATGCATCAAAATGAAGGAAATATTGATCGTTATGAAGTAAATATACATAAAAATAAAAAATATGCATCCAAATGAAGGAAATATTGATCAAATAAAGTAAATATGCATAAAAAATGAAGTAAATATGCATTGAAACGAATGAAATAATGATCGTAATGAAGTAAATTTGCATTAAAATTAAGTAAATATGCATCGAAACTAAAAAAATATTGATCATAATGAAGTAAATATGCATCGACATGAAGAAAATGTTGATCATAATGAAGTAAATATGAATCAAATTAGAGTAAATATGCATCGAAATGAAGAAAATATACATCGAAACGGAGGAAATATTGATCGTAATGAAGTAAATAAGCATCAAAATGAAGTAAATATTCATCATAATGAAGGAAATGTTGATCGTAATGAAGTAAATATGCATCAAAACAAAGGAAATGTTGATCATAATAAAGTAAATATTCATCAAAATGAAGTAAATATGCATCGAAACGAAAGAAATGTTGATCGTAATGAAGTAAGTATGCATAAAAATGAAGTAAATATGTATCAAAACGAAGGAAATATTGATAATAATGAAGTAAACGTGCAACGAAACGAATGAAATATCGATCATAATGAAGTAAATATGCATAAAAATAAAGTAAATATGCATTGAAACGAATGAAATGATGATCGTAATGAATTAAATATACATCGAAACGAAGGAAATATTGATCGTAATGAAGTAAAAATGCATCAAAATGAAGTAAACATGCATCGATACGAATGAAATGTTGATCTTAATGAAGTAAATATGAATCAAAATGAAGTAAATATGTATCGAAATGAAGAAAATATGCATCGAAATGAATGAAATGTTGATCGTAATGAAATAAATATGCATTAAAATAAAGTAAATATGCATCGAAACGAAAGAAATGTTGATCGTAATGAAGTAAATATGCAACGAAACGAAGGAAATGTTCATCGTAATGAAGTAAATATGCATAAAAATGAAGTAAATATGCATCAAAATGAATGAAATGTTGATCGTAATGAAGTAAATATGCAACGAAACGAAGAAAATGTTGATCGAAATGAAGTAAATATGTATCAAAACGAATAAAATGTTGTTTGTAATGAAGTAAATATGCATCAAAATAAAGGAAATATTGGTCGTTATGAAGTAAATATACATAAAAATAAAAAAAATATGCATCGAAATGAAGGAAATATTGATCATAATGAAGTAAATATGCATAAAAATGAAGTAAATATGCATTGAAACAAATGAAATGATGATCATAATAAAGTAAATTTGCATCAAAATGAAGTAAATATACATCGAAACTAAAAAATGTTGATCGTAATGAAGTAAATATGCATCAAAATGACGTAAATATGCATCGACATGAAGGAAATGTTGATCTTAATGAAGTAAATATGAATCAAATTGAAGTAAATATGCATCAAAACGAAGAAAATATGCATCGAAACGGAAGAAATATTGATCGTAATGAAGTAAATATGCATCAAAATGAAGTAAATATTCATCATAATGAAGGAAATGTTGATCGTAATGAAGTAAATATGCATCAAAATGAAGTAAATATGCATCAAAACAAACGAAATGTAGATCGTAATAAAGTAAATATTCATCAAAATGAAGTAAATATGCATCGAAACGAAAGAAATGTTGATTGTAATGAAGTAAGTATGCATAAAAATGAAGTAAATATGTATCAAAACGAAGGAAATGTTGATCATAATGAAGTAAACGTGCAACGAAACGAAGGAAAATATCGATCATAATGAAGGAAATGTTGGTCGAAATGAAGTAAATAGGCAATGAAATGAAGGAAATGTTGATCGTAATGAAGTATATATGCTTCAAAAAGAAGTAAATATGCATCGAAACAAAGGAAATGTTGATCGAAATGAAGTAAATATGAATTGAAACGAAGGAAATATTAATCGTAATGAAGTAAATATGTATAAAAATGAAGTATATATGCATCAAAACGAAAGAAATATCCATCGAAACAAAGTAAATATCCATCAATATATACATCAATATGAAGTAAATATGCATCGAAACGAAGGAAATGTTGATCGTAATGAAGTAAATTTGCATAAAAATGAAGATGTTGATCGTAATGAAGTAAATATGCATCAAAATGAAGTAAATATGCATCGAAACGAAAGAAATATGCATCGAAACGAAGTAAATATGCATCAAAATATGCATCGAAACGAAGGAACTGTTGATCGTAATGAAGTAAATATGCATCAATATGAAGGCATATGCATCGAAACGAACGAAATATTGATCGTAATAAAGTAAATATACATAAAAATGAAGTAAATATGTATCAAAACGATTAAAATGTTGTTCGTAATGAAGTAAATATGCATCAAAATGAAGGAAATATTGATCGTTATGAAGTAAATATACATAAAAATAAAAAATATGCATCCAAATGAAGGAAATATTGATCAAATAAAGTAAATATGCATAAAAAATGAAGTAAATATGCATTGAAACGAATGAAATAATGATCGTAATGAAGTAAATTTGCATTAAAATTAAGTAAATATGCATCGAAACTAAAAAAATATTGATCATAATGAAGTAAATATGCATCGACATGAAGAAAATGTTGATCATAATGAAGTAAATATGAATCAAATTAGAGTAAATATGCATCAAAATGAAGAAAATATACATCGAAACGGAGGAAATATTGATCGTAATGAAGTAAATAAGCATCAAAATGAAGTAAATATTCATCATAATGAAGGAAATGTTGATCGTAATGAAGTAAATATGCATCAAAACAAAGGAAATGTTGATCATAATAAAGTAAATATTCATCAAAATGAAGTAAATATGCATCGAAACGAAAGAAATGTTGATCGTAATGAAGTAAGTATGCATAAAAATGAAGTAAATATGTATCAAAACGAAGGAAATATTGATAATAATGAAGTAAACGTGCAACGAAACGAATGAAATATCGATCATAATGAAGTAAATATGCATAAAAATAAAGTAAATATGCATTGAAACGAATGAAATGATGATCGTAATGAATTAAATATGCATCGAAACGAAGGAAATATTGATCGTAATGAAGTAAAAATGCATCAAAATGAAGTAAACATGCATCGATACGAATGAAATGTTGATCTTAATGAAGTAAATATGAATCAAAATGAAGTAAATATGTATCGAAATGAAGAAAATATGCATCGAAATGAATGAAATGTTGATCGTAATGAAATAAATATGCATTAAAATAAAGTAAATATGCATCGAAACGAAAGAAATGTTGATCGTAATGAAGTAAATATGCAACGAAACGAAGGAAATGTTCATCGTAATGAAGTAAATATGCATAAAAATGAAGTAAATATGCATCAAAATGAATGAAATGTTGATCGTAATGAAGTAAATATGCAACGAAACGAAGAAAATGTTGATCGAAATGAAGTAAATATGTATCAAAACGAATAAAATGTTGTTTGTAATGAAGTAAATATGCATCAAAATAAAGGAAATATTGGTCGTTATGAAGTAAATATACATAAAAATAAAAAAAATATGCATCGAAATGAAGGAAATATTGATCATAATGAAGTAAATATGCATAAAAATGAAGTAAATATGCATTGAAACAAATGAAATGATGATCATAATAAAGTAAATTTGCATCAAAATGAAGTAAATATACATCGAAACTAAAAAATGTTGATCGTAATGAAGTAAATATGCATCAAAATGACGTAAATATGCATCGACATGAAGGAAATGTTGATCTTAATGAAGTAAATATGAATCAAATTGAAGTAAATATGCATCAAAACGAAGAAAATATGCATCGAAACGGAAGAAATATTGATCGTAATGAAGTAAATATGCATCAAAATGAAGTAAATATTCATCATAATGAAGGAAATGTTGATCGTAATGAAGTAAATATGCATCAAAATGAAGTAAATATGCATCAAAACAAACGAAATGTAGATCGTAATAAAGTAAATATTCATCAAAATGAAGTAAATATGCATCGAAACGAAAGAAATGTTGATTGTATTGAAGTAAGTATGCATAAAAATGAAGTAAATATGTATCAAAACGAAGGAAATGTTGATCATAATGAAGTAAACGTGCAACGAAACGAAGGAAATATCGATCATAATGAAGGAAATGTTGGTCGAAATGAAGTAAATAGGCAATGAAATGAAGGAAATGTTGATCGTAATGAAGTATATATGCTTCAAAAAGAAGTAAATATGCATCGAAACAAAGGAAATGTTGATCGAAATGAAGTAAATAAGCATTGAAACGAAGGAAATATTGATCGTAATGAAGTAAATATGTATAAAAATGAAGTATATATGCATCAAAACGAAAGAAATATCCATCGAAACAAAGTAAATATCCATCAATATATACATCAATATGAAGTAAATATGCATCGAAACGAAGGAAATGTTGATCGTAATGAAGTAAATTTGCATAAAAATGAAGATGTTGATCGTAATGAAGTAAATATGCATCAAAATGAAGTAAATATGCATCGAAACGAAAGAAATATGCATCGAAACAAGTAAATATGCATCAAAATATGCATCGAAACGAAGGAACTGTTGATCGTAATGAAGTAAATATGCATCAATATGAAGGCATATGCATCGAAACGAACGAAATATTGATCGTAATAAAGCAAATATACATAAAAATGAAGTAAATATGTATCAAAACGATTAAAATGTTGTTCGTAATGAAGTAAATATGCATCAAAATGAAGGAAATATTGATCGTTATGAAGTAAATATACATAAAAATAAAAAATATGCATCCAAATAAAGGAAATATTGATCAAATAAAGCAAATATGCATAAAAAATGAAGTAAATATGCATTGAAACGAATGAAATAATGATCGTAATGAAGTAAATTTGCATTAAAATTAAGTAAATATGCATCGAAACTAAAAAAATATTGATCATAATGAAGTAAATATGCATCGACATGAAGAAAATGTTGATCATAATGAAGTAAATATGAATCAAATTGGAGTAAATATGCATCGAAATGAAGAAAATATACATCGAAACGGAGGAAATATTGATCGTAATGAAGTAAAAAAGCATCAAAATGAAGTAAATATTCATCATAATGAAGGAAATGTTGATCGTAATGAAGTAAATATGCATCAAAACAAAGGAAATGTTGATCATAACAAAGTAAATATTCATCAAAATGAAGTAAATATGTATCGAAACGGAAGAAATGTTAATCGTAATGAAATAAGTATGCATAAAAATGAAGTAAATATGTATCAAAACGAAGGAAATATTGATAATAATGAAGTAAACGTGCAACGAAACGAAGGAAATATCGATCATAATGAAGTAAATATGCATAAAAATAAAGTAAATATGCATTGAAACGAATGAAATGATGATCGTAATGAATTAAATATGCATCGAAACGAAGGAAATATTGATCGTAATGAAGTAAAAATGCATCAAAATGAAGTAAACATGCATCGATACGAAGGAAATGTTGATCTTAATGAAGTAAATATGAATCAAAATAAACTAAATATGTATCGAAATGAAGAAAATATGCATCGAAATGAATGAAATGTTGATCGTAATGAAATAAATATGCATAAAAATAAAGTAAATATGCATCGAAACGAAAGAAATGTTGATCGTAATGAAGTAAATATGCAACGAAACAAAGGAAATGTTCATCGTAATGAAGTAAATATGCATAAAAATGAAGTAAATATGCATCAAAATGTATGAAATGTTGATCGTAATGAAGTAAATATGCAACGAAATGAAGAAAATGTTGATCGAAATGATGTAAATATGTATCAAAACGAATAAAATGTTGTTTGTAATGAAGTAAATATGCATCGAAATAAAGGAAATATTGGTCGTTATGAAGTAAATATACATAAAAATAAAAAAAAATATGCATCGAAATGAAGGAAATATTGATCATAATGAAGTAAATATGCATAAAAATGAAGTAAATATGCATTGAAACGAATGAAATGATGATCATAATAAAGTAAATTTGCATCAAAATGAAGTAAATATACATCGAAACTAAAAAAGTTGATCGTAATGAAGTAAATATGCATCAAAATGACGTAAATATGCATCGACATGAAGGAAATGTTGATCTTAATGAAGTAAATATGAATCAAATTGAAGTAAATATACATCAAAACGAAGAAAATATGCATCGAAACGGAGGAAATATTGATCGTAATGAAGTAAATATGCATCAAAATGAAGTAAATATTCATCATAATTAAGGAAATGTTGATCGTAATGAAGTAAATATGCATCAAAACAAAGTAAATGTTGATCGTAATAAAGTAAATATTCATCAAAATGAAGTAAATATGCGTCGAAACGAAAGAAATGTTGATCGTAATGAAGTAAGTATGCATAAAAATGAAGTAAATATGTATCAAAACGAAGGAAATGTTGATCATAATGAAGTAAAAGTGCAACGAAACGAAGGAAATATTGATCATAATGAAGGAAATGTTGGTCGAAATGAAGTAAATAGGCAATGAAATGAAGGAAATGTTGATCGTAATGAAGTATATATGCTTCAAAAAGAAGTAAATATGCATCGAAACAAAGGAAATGTTGATCGAAATGAAGTAATAAGCATTGAAACGAAGGAAATATTGATCGTAATGAAGTAAATATGTATAAAAATGAAGTAAATATGCATCAAAACGAAAGAAATATCCATCGAAACAAAGTAAATATCCATCAATATATACATCAATATGAAGTAAATATGCATCGAAACGAAGGAAATGTTGATCGTAATGAAGTAAATTTGCATAAAAATGAAGATGTTGATCGTAATGAAGTAAATATGCATCAAAATGAAGTAAATATGCATCGAAACGAAAGAAATATGCATCGAAACGCAGTAAATATGCATCAAAATATGCATCGAAACGAAGGAACTGTTGATCGTAATGAAGTAAATATGCATCAATATGAAGTGCATATGCATCAAAACGAAGGAAATATTGATCGTAATAAAGTAAATATACATAAAAATGAAGTAAATATGTATCAAAACGAATAAAATGTTGTTCGTAATGAAGTAAATATGCATCAAAATGAAGGAAATATTGATCATTATGAAGTAAATATACATAAAAATAAAAAAATATGCATCCAAATTATAATATCTTAGTTCAACTAGATTTTTTTTAGAAAGCCTAAAACCTATTTATTTATTTTTATATCCCAAAAGGCCAGCCCAATTAAGCCCAACTAGATTTTTTTAGAAAGCCCAAACTTATTTATTTATTTATTTTGTGGCCCAAAGTTTCAGCCCACTTAAATGGCCTGATATATAATTAGTAAGGCTAAAGTTAAAAAAAAAAAGAGAGAAGAACGGGAGAAGAAAAGCAAAAGAGGGGAAAGAAAAGAGTGAATAGGAGAAACCATTGTTGATCAAATTCTCCCTTACAACCCTCATCCTAGGTGGTTTCTAAGTGGTTTTGAGGTAAGTGGTGTGTGAATTAAGCTTCCTTCTTCCATGATTTTGTAATTTTGTGGGATTTTTCTTTTTGGTATGTGGGTAATTTGCAGACTGTTCGAACTGATTTTGACATACCTATTGCCCTCGAAAGTTTGCAAACTTAATTTCTGTACGTAGCTGAAATCGTTAGCTTTTCGTAGCCACTTGAAACGCCTCAATCCGATTATTCTACAATTAGTTATGATTTTTCTCGTAAACTGCCGCTAGCTGGAAAATTTCAGAATTTTTATGTCGAATTCAAACTTATTTTCTATCGTTTCGTTTAGTTAATGTATTGAAACGGATTATGTGGGATTGGGAACTGATGTTAAGGAGTTACATACCATTTTTATTTAATATCGACTCGTTCGAACACGATTAGGATTTGTTTTTAGCAATGAAAGGGATGTTACCGCTAATAGTTAGTTATATTTAATTTGTCTTTAATTGCTCATCTCCTTTCTAGGTAAAGAACCATCGACGAAGGGCAAGGGACCGACTTCAGATTTCGGAGAGAGTTAATCACTTCCTTGTGAGTTGATAATTCGGGAACGTCTTCTCTTGTGGGAAGTGTGGACTCTCGATAAATGTGCATTTATTTTAGTTTTAGTTAATTGATAAGAAAATTATTTGGTATTATGTTATGTGGTAAAGAGCCTGATTGGCTCGATTGCTCTGGTTAGAGTCATGTTAGCCATTTTATGAGTATTATTGATTTCTGGTTATTCTTGTGTGCCAATTAAGACTCTAACTTGAGTCGTTATTCATCTTATGATGCACATGCATATGTATGCCTGGTACCAAGGTTAAGTAGCCCGAATTGGTCACGGTTCGGGTGAGTTGGACCGACATTGATTAAGTAGCCCGAATTGTCGCGGTTCGGGTGAGTTAGAGTGACAACCAAGTTACCCGTGATTGGCAAACCTGGGTGAGTTAGATCTAACGGGGCACCTGTCCATTTGCCAAATACTGATACTCTGGAGGGTGATCGTTAGATGGATCAGTCTATTATAGGCTCAGTCAACGTCACCGGTGTGGGACATGCATGTCATATATGTTTATATGTTTGATCATTTCAAGTATTCACGTCGATATTGAATTGTGAACTTTAGCACTTGGCGTATTGAGAAAGAATATTAATGTGCATTTTATCTAGAGTAACGGTGACGGGCTTGGACTGTCTCTCGACGGAGAGCTCAGTTCGAGGAGGATATTGACTACCCACGCGTCTTTTATGTGATAACATGTTGTTTGAACTAATTGTGTTATTCGTAAATGTGCACTAAGGTTTTTATTTTCATTAATATGTATACTGAGTGAGAAATAGTTATTGTGGGACGAAATGTGGGATTTTATGTTATGAACCGCGAGTGGAATACATGCTTCGTATAAGGGTCGGGGTGACCGACTTATCACCTCACTGAGCTAGTGGTTTTGCTCACCCCCATCATTCTTTCCTTTTCAGGCTGTTGATATCGTTTTGGTTGGAGGTTTTCCTATCGTTTGCTCGTCATCCAATCCGTGTTTTGGGTACTTTCTCTTTTATGTAAATTGACGGATTCATTGGCGAGATTGTATAGTTTATATTTGGTGACCCCCTTGATGTTCTTTTTGTACCTTCGCGATGTTATATCGTTCATGTATATTTTCCTTAAACTAAGTTACACCGTTGTATTTTGTACCTTTGTAAATCCTTGTTGATACTTTTTGAGATGATGTCCTCGGGTTGTACCCATTGTTATCAGTTGTTCAGCTCTACAGGTACTTGATAGCAAGCCTTACGTTTTCTATAAACTTTGTGGAGTGGAGTGCACCCATTCTGCGAAATTTATGGTTAACGTGGCGGTTGTCGCGTTCTGTCGGGGTCGGGGCGTGACAACTTTCTTTGTATCAGAGCTTGGTTTTATGATTCTCATTCTTTTTGTGTCAAGCCAATGAGTCCTACTTTGTTTCTATGTCATCCTAAGGTATCGTATTGCCTTGACGTTGACCTTGCATTTTCTTTCCTTTCTTCCTTTCTGTCATTATGGCACCTCCAGTTCGTCGTCGAGGTCGAGGACACGCTCCTCGTGATCCTCCGAGTCCTATACTCTCTTCTGTTCCTCGTGGACCTCGAGGATATGTTTCTTCTGATCATGTCATTCCTCCGACGGTTACAGACCCTATCGATTCTGATCATAGGGTGCCAGTTTCCCAGGTAGAGCAACCACGGGCCCAGTTGCGGGTTGAGCACATGATGACACCCGAGCAGTACCAATTGTATTGTGATCACATTCGAATACATGGTGTTCCACCACCTACAACGGCTCATACAACTACGACTGTCACTGAAGAGGTTCTTCGTGCTAATGAATCGATTCGACCTACATCTAATGTACCAATTTTTACTCCAGAAATGGCTTTAGGAGGTTCTGCTTCTCGAGGTGCACTTTTTATACCTGATTTGGTGAAAGCAGTTGAAAACATGGGGACTTCGAAATTTGACTGTGCAAGAGATGCTTCTAAAGCGGGGGAATGGTTAAAGGAGATTACATATACCTTTGACACCTTGATGATTGAAGAATGTTATCGTGTGGTCATTGCGACCAAGCTATTAGGCCCAGATGCACGACGATGGTGGTAGAATCTAAAAGAGACATCTTCGGTTAGTATTACGTGGGCTATCTTTGTGGAATGATTCAAAGATCGATACTTCTCTCAGTACATCAAGGATCAGAAGAGAAATGAGTTCTTCAACCTCTTTCAAGGCATTATGTAGGTCGTTGAGTACAAAAGCAAATTTCTGAAATGGCGAGAATTCGCTCCTGAGTCATATACGACGAGAGACTTATGCAAGAGATTTGAAGATGGTCTTAATTTAAATATTCGAGATCGCATCAAGTCCGGAGACAAGTACGAGAGTCTTGACGATCTCGTAGAAGAAGCCCTGAGGGTAGAAGGTTTAGTTCAGGCGAGACATAAGCTTGCAGAACGATCTCATAAGAAAAGGCAAGGGAGCGCATTTCCAGGAAATGCATCGAAGGTGTATAGGGGTGTGGGATCTTCGCGTGGCGCACCAAGTTCGGCATCTATTAGTTTTCCTCAACCTCGGGAGCAGTTTAGTAGAGGCGGGAGCAATGTCTCCGGATCAGTTGGTGAAAATCGCAAGTGCCAGAATTGCTTAAAATATCACGATGGCCCATGTAAGGCTCCTCAAGTATATTTTCAGTGTCGACAGCCGGGGCATATGCGAAGTTCTTGTCCTCAGCTTATGGGAGCGAGCAGTCAGGGTTCTGGTCAGCATCGTGGTAAACTAACATATTCTACACCCAGAGATACTCGATCTGCAGTTACCAGAGTGCCCGATGCCTCAATCGGCCCTAGTACTCAATCACCTATGCAAGGAAGGAAGCAAACTAGAGTATTTCATATTTCCCAAGAAGAGGCTCGCTCAGACCCGAAGGTTGTGACATGTAATTTATAATTTGAGTATTTTCACATGCTAAATCTAACCCCGCCTTGTTATGCCACTTGATTACGAATAAAACATTCGAAGAAATTCTATCTTTTCAAATTTTTAAATCTCAATCTCACCTAATATTGCTTCTTTAGGCCATGTGTTTGTGGGAGACCATCAGGTCTACGCTTTATTTGACCCAGGTTCTGATAGGTCTTATATCCGAGATGATCTTACTGCGATTTAGATTATCCTATCTCTCATTTGTCACCTGGAATCATCGTTCATACCCCTCTTGGAGAGCGTCTAATTCGTGATTCGGTATTCCTTGGTTGTCCATTGAAGATCAAAGATGTCATTTTAGAGGCTGAATTGATACCATTGCCTTTGATTGATCTTGATGTTATTCTTGGCATGGATTGGCTTTCTTCTCATCATGCAATTCTCGATTGCCACGAGAAGCTTGTTATTTTTCGTAGACCAGGATTCTCAGAACTTGTTTTTGAGGGTAAACTTCAAACGAGATCCCTCTCTTTTATTTTAATGTTGACTGCACATAAATTAATGCGTAAGGGTTGTGAGGCATTCTTGGCATTTGTCATCGATACTTCTCTTTCTGAAACTAAACTAGATGACATCCCAATCGTGAAAGAATTTCCTGATGTCTTTCCCGAAGACTTACCAGGACAACCTCCGAATCGAGAGATTGATTTTTTCATTGACGTACTTCCTGGAATCACACCTATATCGATTACTCCATATCGAATGTCGCCTGCTGAGCTTAAGGAAATCCAGACACAACTTGGGGAATTATTGGAGAAGGGTTTCATACGACCTAGCACATCTCCATGGGGTGCTCCAGTTCTTTTTGTCAAGAAGAAAGATGGATCACTTCGTCTATGTGTTGACTACCGTCAATTGAAAAAGGTGACAATCAAGAACAAATATCCTCTTCCAAGAATCGATGATCTGTTTGATCAATTGCAAGGAGCAACTGTGTTCTCAAAAATTGATTTGCGATCCGGTTATCACCAACTCAAGATCAGGGAATCTGATATCCCTAAGTCTGCTTTTCGAACCAGATACGGTCATTTTGAATTCTGTGTTATGCCTTTTGGACTCACAAATGCTCCTGCAGCTTTTATGGATCTTATGAATCGGGTCTTTCGGCCGTACTTAGATAAGTTTGTCATCATCTTCATTGATGACATTCTTATTTATTCTAAATCGGACGACGAGCATTCTTATCATCTAAGAATTGCTCTGAACATTCTCAGAGAAAATCAGCTTTATGCTAAATTCTCGAAGTGTGAATTTTGGCTTCGCGAGGTAAGCTTTTTGGGTCATCACATTTCTAAAGAAGGAATCTACGTCGATCCAGTGAAGATTCAAGCTATACTAGATTGGGAGCGTCCAAAGAACGTGACAGAGATTCGTAGTTTTCTGGGATTAGCTGGATATTATCGACGGTTTGTCAAAGACTTTTCGTTATTGGCTTCATATTTGACTAAATTGACTCGGAAAGGGGTAAAATTTGAATGGAGTGAAGAATGCGAGGAAGCATTTCAAGAATTGAAAAGACGACTCGTTTCAGCTCCTATTCTTGCTTTGCCAGACCCAGCGATTGGAGAATTTACCATTTATAGCGACGCCTCGAGACAAGGATTAGGATGCATTCTCATGCAAGAAGGAAATGTTATTGCCTACGCTTCAAGGCAATTGAAGAAGAACGAAGAAAATTATCCTACACATGATTTAGAGTTGGCTGCAATCGTCTTTGCATTGAAGATATGGAGGCACTATCTGTATGGTGCAACTTGTCAGGTTTTCACTGATCACAAGAGCTTAAAGTATATCACCACGCAAAAGGAGCTCAACCTCAGGCAAAGGCGATGGATGGAGTTGATTAGTGACTATGACTTAGTCATCGATTATCATCCTGGCAAGGCGAACGTTGTTGCAGATGCTCTGAGTAGAAAGTCTTCTACCTCACTTGCTTCAATTCAATCTTTTTATCTTCCTATGTTGGAGCAATTTAAATTTTTACACATTTCGCTCGATTGTGAAAAGTCTAATGATTCTGCTTTAATCACCAAATTCGAGGTTAGACCTACCTTGTTCGAGAAAATTCGAGAAAGACAATCACACGATGTTTATTTACAACAGAAGATGGCGAAGCTAAATCAAGGAAAAGAAACAGAATATAAAATTCGGGATGATGGACTTCTTACTTTTAAAAATCGTGTTTGTGTTCCATCAGAACTTGATGTTCGTAGAGCTATTCTTGAGGAAGCCCATTCTTCAGCCTATGCTATGCATCCTGGTAGTACCAAAATGTATAGAACACTTCGGGAGCATTATTGGTGGCCAGGTATGAAACGGGACACTACTGAATTTGTATCAAAGTGCTTATCTTGCCAACAGATTAAAGCGGAACACCAAAAACCAGCCGGCATGCTTCAACCACTACCTATTCCTGAGTGGAAATGGGAAAATGTCACAATGGATTTTGTTTTTGGTTTACCTCTAACCCAAAAGGGTCATGACTCAATTTGGGTCATTGTCGATCGTCTGACGAAATCGGCACATTTCCTTCCAGTGCATACCAACGAATCTTTAGAGAAACTTGCCAAGTTATATGTCGATGAGATCGTGAGATTGCACGGAGTACCAGTGTCAATCATATCTGACCGTGATCCAAGATTCACTTCCCGTTTTTGGCCTAGTCTGAAGAAAGCGCTAGGTACAAAATTACTATTCAGTACCTCGTTTCATCCACAGACTGATGGACAGTCAGAGAGACCTATACAGACACTAGAAGACATGTTACGTGCAGTGGTGTTGAATTTGGGAGGTAGCTGGGATAAGTACGTGACTTTGGTGGAGTTCGCTTATAACAACAGTTATCATTCAAGCATTGGAATGCCCCCGTCCGAAGCTCTGTATGGCCGAAAGTGTCGAACACCACTCTTTTGGGATGAGGTTGGCGAGAGACAAATCGAACAAGTAGAGCTTATCGAAGATGCGAAGGCAAAAATACAACTTATTCGTGACAGGCTTAAGGCAGCGCAAGATCGACAGAAAAGCTACGCAGATAATAGGAGGCGCGATTTGGAGTTTAATGAAGGAGACAAAGTTTTTCTGAAAGTTTCTCCATGGAAGGGCGTGTTGCGATTCCGCCGTCGAGGAAAGTTGAGTCCAAGGTATATTGGCCCGTTTACGATCGTGCAAAGGATTGGTCGTGTCGCGTATCGACTTGAGCTACCATCGGAATTGTCGAAGATTCACGATGTCTTCCATGTCTCTATGCTTAGAAAATATGAACCAGATCCTTCGCACGTGCTCAAAGATCCCCCAGTTGTATTAAAGGAAAATCTATCTTACGAAGTACAACCTGTTCAAATTGTAGATCGCCGAGAGAAAATGCTTCGTAACAAATCCATTCCTATGGTGAGAATTCTATGGAGAAGTGATCAAATTGAAGAAGAAACATGGGAACCAGAGTCAGTCATGCGTCAACACCATCCAAATCTCTTTTCATCTCTAGGTACGTTTATGTTTCGAGGACGAAACTTTTTGGAGGAGGGGATACTTTATAATATCTTAGTTCAACTAGATTTTTTTTAGAAAGCCCAAAACCTATTTATTTATTTTTATAGCCCAAAAGGCCAGCCCAATTAAGCCCAACTAGATTTTTTTAGAAAGCCCAAACTTATTTATTTATTTATTTTGTGGCCCAAAGTTTCAGCCCACTTAAATGGCCTGATATATAATTAGTAAGACTAAAGTTAAAAAAAAAAAAAGAGAAGAACGCGAGAAGAAAAGCAAAAGAGGGGAAAGAAAAGAGTGAAGAGGAGAAACCCTTGTTGATCAAATTCTCCCTTACAACCCTCATCCTAGGTGGTTTCTAAGTTGTTTTGAGGTAAGTGGTGTGTGAATTAAGCTTCCTTCTTCCATGATGTTGTAATTTTGTGGGGTTTTTCTTTTTGGTATGTGGGTAATTTGCAGACTGTTCGAACTGATTTTGACATAGCTATTACCCTTGAAAGTTTGCAAACTTAATTTCTGTACGTAGCTGAACTCGTTAGCTTTCCGTAGCCACTTGAAACGCCTCAATCCGATTATTCAACAATTAGTTATGATTTTTCTCGTAAACTGCCGCTAGCTGGAAAATTTCAGAATTTTTATGTCGAATTCAAACTTATTTTCTATCGTTTCGTTTAGTTAATGTATTGAAACGGGTTATGTGGGATTGGAAACTGATGTTAAGGAGTTACATACCATTTTTATTTAATATCGACTCGTTCGAACTCGATTAGGATTTGTTTTTAGCAATGAAAGGGATGTTACCGCTAATAGTTAGTTATATTTAATTTGTCTTTAATTGCTCATCTCCTTTCTAGGTAAAGAACCATCGACGAAGGGCAAGGGACCGACTTCAGATTTCAGAGAGAGTTAATCACTTCCTTGTGAGTTGATAATTCGGGAACGCCTTCTCTTGTGGGAAGTGTGGACCCTCGATAAATGTGCATTTATTTTAGTTTTAGTTAATTGATAAGAAAATTATTTGGTATTATGTTATGTGGTAAAGAGCCTGATTGGCTCGATTGCTCTGGTTAGAGTCATGTTAGCCATTTTATGAGTATTATTGATTTCTGGTTATTCTTGTGTGCCAATTAAGACTCTAACTTGAGTCGTTATTTCATCTTATGATACACATGCATATGTATGCCTGGTACCAAGGTTAAGTAGCCCGAATTGGTCACGGTTCGGGTGAGTTGGAGCGACATTGATTAAGTAGCCCGAATTGTCGCGGTTCGGGTGAGTTAGAGTGACAACCAAGTTGCCCGTGATTGGCAAACATGGGTGAGTTAGATCTAACGGGGCACCTATCCATTTGCCAAATACTGATACTCTGGAGGGTGATCGTTAGATGGATCAGTCAATTATAGGCTCAGTCAACGTCACTGGTGTGGGACATGCATGTCATATATGTTTATATGTTTGATCATTTCAAGTATTCACGTCGATATCCTTGTTGATCAAATTCTCCCTTACAACCCTCATCCTAGGTGGTTTCTAAGTTGTTTTGAGGTAAGTGGTGTGTGAATTAAGCTTCCTTCTTCCATGGTTTTGTAATTTTGTGGGGTTTTTCTTTTTGGTATGTGGGTAATTCGCAGACTGTTCGAACTGATTTTGAAATAGCTATTGCCATCGAAAGTTTGTAAACTTAATTTCTGTACGGAGCTGAACTCGTTAGCTTTCCGTAGCCACTTGAAACGCCTCAATCCGATTATTCTACAATTAGTTATGATTTTTCTCGTAAACTGCCGCTAGCTGGAAAATTTCAGAATTTTTATGTTGAATTCAAACTTATTTTCTATCGTTTTGTTTAGTTAATGTATTGAAACGGGTTATGTGGGTTTGGGAACTGATGTTAAGGAGTTACATACAATTTTTATTTAATATCGACTCGTTCGAACTCAATTAGGATTTGTTTTTAGCTATGAAAGGGATGTTACCGCTAATAGTTAGTTATATTTAATTTGTCTTTAATTGCTCATCTCCTTTCTAGGTAAAGAACCATCGACGAAGGGCAAAGGACCGACTTCAGATTCCGGAGAGGGTTAATCACTTCCTTGTGAGTTGATAATTCGGGAACGCCTTCTCTTGTGGGAAGTGTGGACCCTCGATAAATGTGCATTTGTTTTAGTTTTAGTTAATTGATAAGAAAATTATTTGGTATTATGTTATGTGGTAAAGAGCCTGATTGGCTCGATTGCTCTGGTTAGAGTCATGTTAGCCATTTTATGAGTATTATTGATTTCTGGTTATTCTTGTGTGCCAATTAAGACTCTAACTTGAGTCGTTATTCATCTTATGATGCACATACATATGTATGCCTGGTACCAAGGTTAAGTAGCCCGAATTGGTCACGGTTCGGGTGAGTTGGAGCGACATTGATTAAGTAGCCCGAATTGTCGCGGTTCGGGTGAGTTAGAATGACAACCAAGTTGCCCGTGATTGGCAAACCTGGGTGAGTTAGATCTAACGGGGCACCTGTCCATTTGCCAAATACTGATACTCTGGAGGGTGATCGTTAGATGGATCAGTCTATTATAGGCTCAGTCAACGTCACCGGTGTGGGACATGCATGTCATATATGTTTATATGTTTGATCATTTCTAGTATTCACGTCGATATTGAATTGTGAACTTTAGCACTTGGCGTGTTGAGAAAGAATATTAATGTGCATTTTATCTAGAGTAACGGTGACAGGCTTGGACTGTCTCTCGACGGAGAGCTCAGTTCGAGGAGGATATTGACTACCCACGCGTCTTTTATGTGATAACATGTTGTTTGAACTAATTGTGTTATTCGTAAATATGCACTAAGGTTTGTATTTTCATTAATATGTACACTGAGTGAGAAATAGTTATTGTAGGACGAAATGTTAGATTTTTTGTTATGAACCGCGAGTGTGAATACATGCTTCGCATAAGGGTCGGGGTGACCGGCTTATCACCTCACTGAGCTAGTGGTTTTGGTCACCCCCATCATTCTTTTCTTTTCAGGCTGTTGATATCGTTTTGGTTGGAGGTTTTCCTATCATTTGCTCGTCATCCAATCCGTGTTTTGGGTACTTTCTCTTTTATGTAAATTGATGAATTAATTGGCGAGATTGTATAGTTTATATTTGGTGACCCCCTTGATGTTCTTTTTGTACCTTCGCGATGTTATATCGTTCATGTATATTTTCTTTAAACTAAGTTACACCGTTGTATTTTGTACATTTGTAAATCCTTGTTGATACTTTTTGAGATGATGTCCTCGGATTGTACCCGTTATTATCAGTTGTTCAGTTCCACAGGTACTTGATAGCAAGCCTTACGTTTTCTATAAACTTTATGGTGTGGAGTGCACCCATTCTGCGAAATTTATGGTTAACGTGGCGGTTGTCGCGTTCTGTCTAGGGTCGGGGCGTGACAGAAACGAAGTAAATATGCATCAAAATATGCATCGAAACGAAGGAACTGTTGATCGTAATGAAGTAAATATGCATCAATATGAAGTGCATATGCATCGAACCGAAGGAAATATTGATCGTAATAAAGTAAACATACATAAAAATGAAGTAAATATGTATCAAAACGAATAAAATGTTGTTCATAATAAAGTAAATATGCATCAAAATGAAGGAAATATTGATCGTTATGAAGTAAATATACATAAAAATAAAAAAAAATGCATCGAAATGAAGGAAATATTGATCAAATAAAGTAAATATGCATAAAAAATGAAGTAAATATGCATTGAAACGAATGAAATAATGATCGTAATGAAGTAAATTTGCATTAAAATGAAGTAAATATGCATCGAAACTAAAAAAATGTTGATCGTAATGAAGTAAATATGCATCAAAATGACATAAATATGCATCGACATGAAGAAAATGTTGATCTAAATGAAGTAAATATGAATCAAATTGAAGTAAATATGCATCGAAATGAAGAAAATATGCATCGAAACGGAGGAAATGTTGATCGTAATGAAGTAAATATGCATCAAAATGAAGTAAATATTCATCATAATGAAGGAAATGTTGATCGTAATAAAGTAAATATGCATCAAAATGAAGTAAATATGCATCAAAACAAAGGAAATGTTGATCATAATAAAGTAAATATTCATCAAAATGAAGTAAATATGCATCGAAACGAAAGAAATGTTGATCGTAATGAAGTAAGTATGCATAAAAATGAAGTAAATATGTATCAAAACGAAGGAAATATTGATAATAATGAAGTAAACGTGCAACGAAACGAAGGAAATATCGATCATAATGAAGTAAATATGCTTAAAAATAAAATAAATATTCATTGAAACTAATGAAATGATAATCGTAATTAAGTAAATATGAATCGAAACGAAGGAAATATTGATCGTATTGAAGTAAAAATGCATCAAAATGAAGTAAATATGCATCGATACGAAGGAAATGTTGATCTTAATGAAGTAAATATGAATCAAAATGATGTAAATATGTATCGAAATGAAGAAAATATGCATCGAAATTAAGGAAATATTGATCGTAATGAAGTAAATATGCATAAAAAAAAGAAGTAAATATGCATTGAAACGAATGAAATGATGATCGTAATGAAGTAAATATACATCAAAATGAAGTAAATATGCATCGAAACGAAGAAAATATTGATCATAATGAAGTAAATAGCATCAAAATGACGTAAATATGGATCAACACGAACGGAATGTTGATCTAAATGAAGTAAATATGAATCAAAATGAAGTAAATATGTATCGAAATGAAGAAAATATGCATCGAAATGAATGAAATGTTGATCGTAATGAAATAAATATGCATAAAAATAAAGTAAACATGCATCGAAATGAAGGAAATGTTTATCAAGTAAATATGCAACGAAACGAAGGAAATGTTCATCGTAATGAAGTAAATATGCATAAAAATGAGTAAATATGCATCAAAATGAATGAAATGTTGATCGTAATGAAGTAAATATGCATCGAAACGAAGAAAATGTTGATCGAAATGAAGTAAATATGTATCAAAACGAATAAAATGTTGTTTGTAATGAAGTAAATATGCATCAAAATAAAGGAAATATTTATCGTTATGAAGTAAATATACATAAAAATAAAAAAAATATGCATCGAAATGAAGGAAATATTTATCATAATGAAATAAATATGCATAAAATTGAAGTAAATATGCATTGAAACGAATGAAATGATGATCATAATGAAGTAAATTTGCATCAAAATGAAGTAAATATACATCGAAACTAAGAAAATATGCATCGAAATGAAGGAAATGTTGATCGTAATGAAGTAAATATGCATCAAAATGAAGTAAATATTCATCGTAATGAAGGAAATGTTGATCGTAATGAAGTAAAATATGCTTCAAAATGAAGTAAATATGTATCGAAACGAAGGAAATGTTGATCGAAATGAAGTAAATATGCAATGAAATGAAGGAAATGTTGATCATAATGAAGTATATATGCTTCAAAAATAAGTAAATATGCATCGAAACAAAGGAAATGTTGATCGAAATAAAGTAAATATACATAAAAATGAAGTAAATATGTATCAAAACGAATAAAATGTTGTTTGTAATGAAGTAAATATGCATCAAAATAAAGGAAATATTGATCGTTATGAAGTAAATATACATAAAAATAAAAAAAATATGCATCGAAATGAATGAAATATTAATCATAATGAAGTAAATATGCATAAAAAAGAAGTAAATATGCATTGAAACGAATGAAATGATGATCATAATGAAGTAAATTTGCATCAAATTGAAGTAAATATACATCGAAACTAAAAAATGTTGATCGTAATGAAGTAAATATAAATCAAAATGACGTAAATATGCATCGACATGAAGGAAATGTTAATCTTAATGAAGTAAATATAAATCAAATTGAAGTAAATACGCATCAAAATGAAGAAAATATGCATCGAAACGAAAGAAATGTTGATCGTAATGAACTAAATATGCATCAAAATGAAGTAAATATTCATCATAATGAAAGAAATGTTGATCGTAATGAAGTAAATATGCATCAAAATGAAGTAAATATGCATCAAAACAAAGGAAATGTTGATCGTAATAAAGTAAATATTCATCAAAATGAAGTAAATATGTATCGAAACGAAAGAAATGTAGATCGTAATGAAGTAAGTATGCATAAAAATGAAGTAAATATGTATCAAAACGAAGGAAATGTTGATCATAATGAAGTAAACGTGCAACGAAACGAAGGAAATATCGATCATAATGAAGGAAATATTGGTCGAAATGAAGTAAATAGGCAATGAAATGAAGGAAATGTTGATCGTAATGAAGTATATATGCTTCAAAAAGAAGTAAATATGCATCGAAACAAAGGAAATGTTGATCGAAATGAAGTAAATAAGCATTTAAACGAAGGAAATATTGATCGTAATGAAGTAAATATGTATAAAAATGAAGTAAATATGCATCGAAACGAAAGAAATATCCATCGAAACAAAGTAAATATCCATCAATATATACATCAATATGAAGTAAATATGCATCGAAACGAAGGAAATGTTGATCGTAATGAAGTAAATTTGCATAAAAATGAAGATGTTGATCGTAATGAAGTAAATATGCATCAAAATGAAGTAAATATGCATCGAAACGAAAGAAATATGCATCGAAACGAAGTAAATATGCATCAAAATATGCATCGAAACGAAGGAACTGTTGATCGTAATGAAGTAAATATGCATCAATATGAAGTGCATATGCATCGAAACGAAGGAAATATTGATCGTAATAAAGTAAATATACATAAAAATGATGTAAATATGTATCAAAACGAATAAAATGTTGTTCGTAATGAAATAAATATGCATAAAAATAAAGTAAACATGCATCGAAACGAAGGAAATGTTTATCAAGTAAATATGCAACGAAACGAAGGAAATGTTCATCGTAATGAAGTAAATATGCATAAAAATGAGTAAATATGCATCAAAACGAATGAAATGTTGATCGTAATGAAGTAAATTTGCATCGAAACGAAGAAAATATTGATCGAAATGAAGTAAATATGTATCAAAACGAATAAAATGTTGTTTGTAATGAAGTAAATATGCATCAAAATAAAGGAAATATTTATCGTTATGAAGTAAATATACATAAAAATAAAAAAAATATGCATCGAAATGAAGGAAATATTGATCATAATGAAATAAATATGCATATAATTGAAGTAAATATGCATTGAAACGAATGAAATGATGATCATAATGAAGTAAATTTGCATCAAAATGAAGTAAATATACATCGAAAATAAGAAAATATGCATCGAAATGAAGGAAATGTTGATCGTAATGAAGTAAACATGCATCAAAATGAAGTAAATATTCATCGTAATGAAGGAAATGTTGATCGTAATGAAGTAAATATGCGTCAAAATGAAGTAAATATGTATCGAAACGAAGGAAATGTTGATCGAAATGAAGTAAATAGGCAATGAAATGAAGGAAATGTTGATCATAATGAAGTATATATGCTTCAAAAATAAGTAAATATGCATCGAAACAAAGGAAATGTTGATCGAAATAAAGTAAATATACATAAAAATGAAGTAAATATGTATCAAAACGAATAAAATGTTGTTTGTAATGAAGTAAATATGCATCAAAATAAAGGAAATATTGATCGTTATGAAGTAAATATACATAAAAATAAAAAAAATATGCATCGAAATGAATGAAATATTGATCATAATGAAGTAAATATGCATAAAAAAGAAGTAAATATGCATTGAAACGAATGAAATGATGATCATAATGAAGTAAATTTGCATCAAAATGAAGTAAATATACATCGAAACTAAAAAATGTTGATCGTAATGAAGTAAATATAAATCAAAATGACGTAAATATGCATCGACATGAAGGAAATGTTAATCTTAATGAAGTAAATATAAATCAAATTGAAGTAAATACGCATCAAAATGAAGAAAATATGCATCGAAACGAAAGAAATGTTGATCGTAATGAACTAAATATGCATCAAAATGAAGTAAATATTCATCATAATGAAAGAAATGTTGATCGTAATGAAGTAAATATGCATCAAAATGAAGTAAATATGCATCAAAACAAAGGAAATGTTGATCGTAATAAAGTAAATATTCATCAAAATGAAGTAAATATGTATCGAAACGAAAGAAATGTAGATCGTAATGAAGTAAGTATGCATAAAAATGAAGTAAATATGTATCAAAACGAAGGAAATGTTGATCATAATGAAGTAAACGTGCAACGAAACGAAGGAAATATCGATCATAATGAAGGAAATGTTGGTCGAAATGAAGTAAATAGGCAATGAAATGAAGGAAATGTTGATCGTAATGAAGTATATATGCTTCAAAAAGAAGTAAATATGCATCGAAACAAAGGAAATGTTGATCGAAATGAAGTAAATAAGCATTTAAACGAAGGAAATATTGATCTTAATGAAGTAAATATGTATAAAAATGAAGTAAATATGCATCGAAACGAAAGAAATATCCATCGAAACAAAGTAAATATCCATCAATATATACATCAATATGAAGTAAATATGCATCGAAACGAAGAAAATGTTGATCGTAATGAAGTAAATTTGCATAAAAATGAAGATGTTGATCGTAATGAAGTAAATATGCATCAAAATGAAGTAAATATGCATCGAAACGAAAGAAATATGCATCGAAACGAAGTAAATATGCATCAAAATATGCATCGAAACGAAGGAACTGTTGATCGTAATGAAGTAAATATGCATCAATATGAAGTGCATATGCATCGAAACGAAGGAAATATTGATCGTAATAAAGTAAATATACATAAAAATGATGTAAATATGTATCAAAACGAATAAAATGTTGTTCGTAATGAAATAAATATGCATAAAAATAAAGTAAACATGCATCGAAACGAAGGAAATGTTTATCAAGTAAATATGCAACGAAACGAAGGAAATGTTCATCGTAATGAAGTAAATATGCATAAAAATGAGTAAATATGCATCAAAACGAATGAAATGTTGATCGTAATGAAGTAAATTTGCATCGAAACGAAGAAAATATTGATCGAAATGAAGTAAATATGTATCAAAACGAATAAAATGTTGTTTGTAATGAAGTAAATATGCATCAAAATAAAGGAAATATTTATCGTTATGAAGTAAATATACATAAAAATAAAAAAAATATGCATCGAAATGAAGGAAATATTGATCATAATGAAATAAATATGCAAAAAATTGAAGTAAATATGCATTGAAACGAATGAAATGATGATCATAATGAAGTAAATTTGCATCAAAATGAAGTAAATATACATCGAAACTAAGAAAATATGCATCGAAATGAAGGAAATGTTGATCGTAATGAAGTAAACATGCATCAAAATGAAGTAAATATTCATCGTAATGAAGGAAATGTTGATCGTAATGAAGTAAATATGCGTCAAAATGAAGTAAATATGTATCGAAATGAAGGAAATGTTGATCGAAATGAAGTAAATAGGCAATGAAATGAAGGAAATGTTGATCATAATGAAGTATATATGCTTCAAAAATAAGTAAATATGCATCGAAACAAAGGAAATGTTGATCGAAATAAAGTAAATATACATAAAAATGAAGTAAATATGTATCAAAACGAATAAAATGTTGCTTGTAATGAAGTAAATATGCATCAAAATAAAGGAAATATTGATCGTTATGAAGTAAATATACATAAAAATAAAAAAAATATGCATCGAAATGAATGAAATATTGATCATAATGAAGTAAATATGCATAAAAAAGAAGTAAATATGCATTGAAACGAATGAAATGATGATCATAATAAAGTAAATTTGCATCAAATTGAAGTAAATATACATCGAAACTAAAAAATGTTGATCGTAATGAAGTAAATATAAATCAAAATGACGTAAATATGCATCGACATGAAGGAAATGTTAATCTTAATGAAGTAAATATAAATCAAATTGAAGTAAATATGCATCAAAATGAAGAAAATATGCATCGAAACGAAAGAAATGTTGATCGTAATGAACTAAATATGCATCAAAATGAAGTAAATATTCATCATAATGAAGGAAATGTTGATCGTAATGAAGTAAATATGCATCAAAATGAAGTAAATATGCATCAAAACAAAGGAAATGTTGATCGTAATAAAGTAAATATTCATCAAAATGAAGTAAATATGCATCGAAACGAAAGAAATGTTGATCGTAATGAAGTAAGTATGCATAAAAATGAAGTAAATATGTATCAAAACGAAGGAAATGTTGATCATAATGAAGTAAACGTGCAACGAAACGAAGGAAATATCGATCATAATGAAGGAAATGTTAGTCGAAATGAAGTAAATAGGCAATGAAATGAAGGAAATGTTGATCGTAATGAAGTATATATGCTTCAAAAAGAACTAAATATGCATCGAAACAAAGGAAATGTTGATCGAAATGAAGTAAATAAGCATTTAAACGAAGGAAATATTGATCGTAATGAAGTAAATATGTATAAAAATGAAGTAAATATGCATCGAAACGAAAGAAATATCCATCGAAACAAAGTAAATATCCATCAATATATACATCAATATGAAGTAAATATGCATCGAAACGAAGGAAATGTAGATCGTAATGAAGTAAATTTGCATAAAAATGAAGATGTTGATCGTAATGAAGTAAATATGCATCAAAATGAAGTAAATATGCATCGAAACGAAAGAAATATGCATCGAAACGAAGTAAATATGCATCAAAATATGCATCGAAACGAAGGAACTGTTGATCGTAATGAAGTAAATATGCATCAATATGAAGTGCATATGCATCGAAACGAAGGAAATATTGATCGTAATAATGTAAATATACATAAAAATGAAGTAAATATGTATCAAAACGAATAAAATGTTGTTCGTAATGAGGTAAATATGCATCAAAATGAAGGAAATATTGATCGTTATGAATGAAATATACATAAAAATAAAATATATGCATCGAAATGAAGGAAATATTGATCAAATAAAGTAAATATGCATAAAAAATGAAGTAAATATGCATTGAAACGAATGAAATAATGATCGTAATGAAGTAAATTTGCATTAAAATGAAGTAAATATGCATCGAAACTAAAAAAATATTGATCGTAATGAAGTAAATATGCATCGACATGAAGAAAATGTTGATCTTAATGAAGTAAATATGAATCAAATTGGAGTAAATGTGCATCGAAATGAAGAAAATATACATCGAAACGGAGGAAATATTGATCGTAATGAAGTAAATAAGCATCAAAATGATGTAAATATTCATCATAATGAAGGAAATGTTGATCGTAATGAAGTAAATATGCATCAAAATGAAGTAAATATGCATCAAAACAAAGGAAATGTTGATCATAATAAAGTAAATATTCATCAAAATGAAGTAAATAAGCATCGAAACGAAAGAAATGTTGATCGTAATGAAGTAAGTATGCATAAAAATGAAGTAAATATGTATAAAAACGAAGAAAATATTGATAATAATGAAGTAAACGTGCAACGAAACGAAGGAAATATCGATCATAATGAAGTAAATATGCATAAAAATAAAGTAAATATGCATTGAAACGAATGAAATGATGATAGTAATGAATTAAATATGCATCGAAACGAAGGAAATATTGATCGTAATGAAGTAAAAATGCATCAAAATGAAGTAAACATGCATCGATACGAAGGAAATGTTGATCTTAATGAAGTAAATATGAATCAAAATGAAGTAAATATGTAGCGAAATGAAGAAAATATGCATCGAAATGAATGAAATGTTGATCGTAATGAAATAAATATGCATAAAAATAAAGTAAATATGCATCGAAACGAAAGAAATATTGATCGTAATGAAGTAAATATGCAACGAAACGAAGGAAATGTTCATCGTAATGAAGTAAATATGCATAAAAATGAAGTAAATATGCATCAAAATGAATGAAATGTTGATCGTAATGAATTAAATATGCAACGAAACGAAGAAAATGTTGATCGAAATGAAGTAAATATGCATCAAAATGAATAAAATGTTGTTTGTAATGAAGTAAATATGCATCAAAATAAAGGAAATATTGGTTGTTATGAAGTAAATATACATAAAAATAAAAAAAATATGCATCTAAATGAAGAAAATATTGATCATAATGAAGTAAATATGCATAAAAATGAAGTAAATATGCATTGAAACGAATGAAATGATGATCATAATAAAGTAAATTTGCATCAAAATGAAGTAAATATACATCGAAACTAAAAAATGTTGATCGTAATGAAGTAAATATGCATCAAAATGACGTAAATATGCATCGACATGAAGGAAATGTTGATCTTAATGAAGTAAATATGAATCAAATTGAAGTAAATATGCATCAAAACGAAAAAAATATGCATCGAAACGGAGGAAATATTGATCGTAATGAAGTAAATATGCATCAAAATGAAGTAAATATTCATCATAATGAAGGAAATGTTGATCGTAATTGTCACGCCCCGACCCAGACAGAACGCGACAACCGCCACGTTAACCATAAATTTCGCGGAATGGGTGCACTCCACTCCACAAAATTTATAGAAAACGTAAGGCTTGCTATCAAGTACCTGTAGAACTGAACAACCGATATCAACGGGTATAACCCGAGGACATCATCTCATAAAGTATCAACAAGGATTTACAAAGGTACAAATTACAACGGTGTAACTTAGTTTAAAGAAAATATACATGAACGATATAACATCACGAGAGTATCAAAAAGAAACATCAAGGGGGTCACCAAATATAAACTATACAATCTCGCCAATGAATCTGTCAATTTACATAAAAGATAAAGTACCCAAAACACTGATTGGATGACGAGCAAACGATAGGAAAATCTCCAACCAAAACGATATCAACAGCCTGAAAAGGAAAGAATGATGGGGGTGAGCAAAACCACTAGCTCAGTGAGGTGATAAGCCGGTCACCCCGACCCTTATACGAAGCATGTATTCCCACTCGCGGTTAATAACATAAAATCCAACATTTCGACCCACAATAACTATTCTCACTCAGTGTACATATTAATAAAAATAAAAACCTTAATGCACATTTACGAATAACACAATTAGTTCAAACAACATGTTATCACATAAAAGACGCGTGGATAGTCAATATCCTCCTCGAACTGAGCTGTCCGTCGAGAGACAGTCCAAGCCCGTCACCGTTACTCAAGATAAAATGCACATTAATATTCTTTCTCAACACGCCAAGTGCTAAAGTTCACAACTCAATATCGATGTGAATATTTGAAATGATCAAACATATAAACATATATGACATGCATGTCCCACACCGGTGACGTTGGCTGAGCCTATAATAGACTGATCCATCTAACGATCACCGTCCAGAGTATCAGTATTTGGCAAATGGACAGGTGCCCCGTTAGATCTAACTCACCCGGGTTTGCCAAGCAACGGGCAACTTGGTTGTCTCTCTAACTCACCCGAACCGCGACAAATTCGGGCTACTTAATCAATGTCGCTCCAACTCACCCGGAACATGACCAATTCGGGCTACTTAACCTTGGTACCAGGCATACATATGCATGTGCATCATAAGATGAATAACGACTCAAGTTAGAGTCTTAATAGCACACAAGAATAACCAGAAATCAATTCTCAAATAATTCACAATAAATTATATCAGATACCGAGCCGGCAAGGCTCTTCAACATAAGTTAAAATCCATAATACTCATAAAATGGTTAACACGACTCTAACCAGAGCAATCGAGCCAATCAGGCTCTTTACCACATAACACAATACCAAATAATTTTCTTATCAATTAACTAAAACTAAAATAAATGCACATTTATCGAGGGTCCACACTTCCCACAAGAGAAGGCGTTCCCGAATTATCAACTCACAAGAAAGTGATTAACTCTCTCTGGAATCTGAAGTCGGTCCCTTGCCCTTCGTCGATGGTTCTTTACCTAGAAAGGAGATTAGCAATTAAAGACAAATTAAATATAACTAACTATTAGCGGTAACATCCCTTTCATTGCTAAAAACAAATCCTAATCGAGTTCGAACGAGTCGATATTAAATAAAATTGGCATGTAACTCCTTAGCATCAGTTCCCAATCCCACATAACCCGTTTCAATACACTAATTAAATGAAACGATAGAAATAAGTTTGAATTCGACATAAAAATTCTGAAATTTTCCATCTAGCGGCAGTTTACGAGAAAAATCATAACTAATTGTAGAATAATCGGATTGAGGCGTTTCAAGTGGCTATGGAAAGCTAACGAGTTCAGCTACGTACAGAAATTAAGTTTGCAAAGTTTCGTGGGCAATAGCTATGTCAAATTCAGTTCGAACAGTCTGCGAATTACCCACATACCAAAAAGAAAAACACCACAAAATTACAAAACCATGGAAGAAGGAAGCTTAAATCACACACCACTTACCTCAAAACAACTTAGAAACCACCTAGGATGAGGGTTGTAAGGGAGAATTTGATCAACAAGGGTTTCTCCTCTTCACTCTTTTCTTTCCCCTCTTTTGCTTTTCTTCTCCCGTTCTTCTCTCTTTTTTTTTTTTTTAACTTTAGCCTTACTAATTATATATCAGGCCATTTAAGTGGGCTGAAACTTTGGGCCACAAAATAAATAAGTTTGGGTTTTCTAAAAAAAATTCTAATTGGGCTAAGATAGGGCTGACCTTTTGGGCCATAAAATAAATAAATAGGTTTTGGGCTTTCTAAAAAAATCTAGTTGGGCTAAGATAGGGCTGGCCTTTTGAGCCATAAAATAAATAAATAGGTTTTGGGCTTTCTAAAAAAAAATCTAGTTGAGCTAAGATATTATAAAGTATCCCCTCCTCTAAAAAGTTTCGTCCTCGAAACATAAACGTACCTAGAGATGAAAAGAGATTTGGATGGTGTTGACGCATGACTGACTCTGGTTCCCATGTTTCTTCTTCAATTTGATCACTTCTCCATAGAATTCTCACCATAGGAATGGATTTGTTACGAAGCATTTTTTTCTCGGCGATCTACAATTTAAACAGGTTGTACTTCGTACGATAGATTTTCTTTTAATACAACTGGGGGATATTTGAGCACGTGCGAAGGATCTGGTTCATATTTTCTAAGCATAGAGACATGGAAGACATCGTGAATCTTCGATAATTCCGATGGTAGCTCAAGTCAATACGCGACACGACCAATCCTTTGCACGATCGTAAACGAGCCAATATACCTTGGACTCAACTTTCCTCGACGGCGGAATCGCAACACGCCCTTCCATGGAGAAACTTTCAGAAAAACTTTGTCTCCTTCATTAAACTCCAAATCGCGCCTTCTATTATCTGCGTAGCTTTTCTGTCGATCTTGCGATGCCTTAAGTCTGTCTCGAATGAGTTGTATTTTTGCCTTCGCATCTTCGATAAGCTCTACTTGTTCGATTTGTCTCTCGCCAACCTCATCCCAAAAGAGCGGTGTTCGACACTTTCGGCCATACAGAGCTTCGTACGGGGGCATTCCAATGCTTGAATGATAACTGTTGTTATAAGCGAACTCCACCAAAGTCACGTACTTATCCCAGCTACCTCCCAAATTCAACACCACTGTAGCATGTCTTCTAGTGTCTGTATAGTTCGCTCTGACTGTCCATCAGTCTGTGGATGAAACGAGGTACTGAATAGTAATTTTGTACCTAGCGCTTTCTGCAGACTAGGCCAAAAATGGCAAGTGAATCTTGGATCACGGTCAGATATGATTGACACTGGTACTCCGTGCAATCTCACGATCTCATCGACATATAACTTGACAAGTTTCTCTAAAGATTCGTTGGTATGCACTTGAAGGAAATGTGTCGATTTCGTCAGACGATCGACAATGACCCAAATTGAGTCATGACCCTTTTGGGTTCGAGGTAAATCAGAAACAAAATCTATTGTGACGTTTTCCCATTTCCACTCAGGAATAGGTAGTGGTTGAAGCATGCCGGCTGGTTTTTGGTGTTCCGCTTTAATCTGTTGGCATGATAAGCACTTTGATACAAATTCAGCAATGTCCTGTTTCATACCTGGCCACCAATAATGCTCCCGAAGTGTTCTGTACATTTTGGTACTACCAGGACACATAACATAGGCTAAAGAATGGGCTTCCTCAATAATAGCTCTACGAACATCAAGTTCTGATGGAACACAAACACGATTTTTAAAAGTAAGAAGTCCATCATCCCGAATTTGAAATTCTGTTTCTTTTCCTTGATTTAGCTTCGCCATCTTCTGTTGTAAATGAACATCGTGTGATTGTCTTTCTCGATTTTGCTCGAACAAGGTAGGTCTAACCTCAAATTTGGCGATTAAGGCAGAATCATTAGACTTTTCACAATCGAGCGAAATGTGTAAAGATTTAAATTGCTCCAACATAGGAAGATAAAAAGATTGAATCGAAGTAAGTGAGGTAGAAGACTTTCTACTCAGAGCATCTGCAACAACATTCGCCTTGCCAGGATGATAATCGATGACTAAGTCATAGTCACTAATCAACTCCATCCATCGCCTTTGCCTGAGGTTGAGCTCCTTTTGCGTGGTGATATACTTTAAGCTCTTGTGATCAGTGAAAACCCGACAAGTTGCACCGTACAGATAGTGCCTCCAGATCTTCAATGCAAAGATCTTGTAGGATAATTTTCTTCGTTCTTCTTCAATTGCCTTGTAGCGTAGGCAATAACCTTTCCTTTTTGCATGAGAACGCATCATAATCCTTTTCTCGAGGCGTCGTTATAAATGGTAAATTCTCCAATCGCTGGGTCTGGCAAAGCAAGAATAGGAGCTAAAACGAGTCGTCTTTTCAATTCTTGAAATGCTTCCTCTCATTCTTCACTCCATTAAAATTTTTCCCCTTTTCGAGTCAATTTAGTCAAAGATGAAGCCAATAACGACAAGTCTTTAACAAACCGTCGATAATATCCAGCTAATCCCAGAAAACTACGAATCTCTGTCACGTTCTTTGGACGCTCCCAATCTAGTATAGCTTGAATCTTCACTGGATCAACGTAGATTCCTTCTTTAGAAATTTGATGACCCAAAAAGCTTACCTCACGAAGCCAAAATTCACACTTCGAGAATTTAGCATAAAGCTGATTTTCTCTGAGAATGTTCAGAGCAATTCTTAGATGATGAGAATGCTCGTCGTCCGATTTAGAATAAATAAGAATGTCATCAATGAAGATGATGACAAACTTATCTAAGTACGGCCGAAAGACCCAATTCATAAGATCCATAAAAGCTGCAGGAGCATTTGTGAGTCCAAAAGGCATAACACAGAATTCAAAATGACTGTATCTGGTTCGAAAAGCAGACTTAGGGATATCAGATTCCCTAATCTTGAGTTGGTGATAACCGGATCGCAAATCAATTTTTGATAACACAGTTGCTCCTTGCAATTGATCAAACAGATCATCGATTATTGGAAGAGGATATTTGTTCTTGATTGTCACCTTGTTCAATTGACGGTAGTCGACACATAGGCGAAGTGATCCATCTTTCTTTTGGACAAAAAGAACTGGAGCACCCCACGGAGATGTGCTAGGTCGTATGAACCCCTTCTCCAATAATTCCCCAAGTTGTGTCTGGAGTTCCTTGAGTTCAGCAGGCGACATTTGATATGGAGTAATCGATATAGGTGTGATTTCAGGAAGTACGTCAATAGAAAAATCAATCTCTCGATTCGGAGGTTGTCCTGGTAAGTCTTCGGGAAAGACATCAGGAAATTCATTCACGATCGGGATGTCGTCTAGTTTAGTTTCAGAAAGAGAAGTATCAATGACAAATGCCAAGAATGCCTCACAACCCTTACGCATTAATTTATGCGCAGTCAACATTGAAATAAAAGAGAGGGATCTCATTTGAAGTTTACCTTCAAAAACAAGTTATGAGAATCCTGGTTTACGAAAAATAAAAAGCTTCTCGTGGCAATCGAGAATTGCGTGATGAGAAAAAGCCAATCCATGCCAAGAATAACATCAAGATCAATCAAAGGCAATGGTATCAATTCAGCCTCTAAAATGACATCTTTGATCTTTAATGGACAACCAAGGAATACCGAATCACGAATTAGACGCTCTCTAAGAGGGGTATGAACGATGATTCCAGGTGACAAATGAGAGATAGGATAATCTAAGATCGCAGTAAGATCATCCCGGATATAAGACCTATCAGAACCTGGGTCAAATAAAGCGTAGACCTGATGGTCTCCCACAAACACATGACCTAAAGAAGCAATATTAGGTGAGATTGTGATTTAAAAATTCGAAAAGATAGAATTTCTTACGAATGATTTATTCGTAATCAAGATAGAATTTCTTACGAATGTTTTATTCGTAATCAAGTGGCATAACAAAGCGGGGTCAGATCTAGCATGTGAAAATACTCAGATTATAAATTACCTGTCACAACCTTCGGATCTGAGCGAGCCTCTTCCTGGGAAATATGAAATACTCTAGTTTGCTTCCTTCCTTGCATAGGTGATTGAGTACTAGGGCCGCTTGAGGCATCGGGCACTCTGGTAACTGCAGATCGAGTATCTCTGGGTGTAGAATATGTTAGTTTACCACGAAGTTGACCAGAACCCTGATTGCTCGCTCCCATAAGCTGAGGACAAGAACTTCGCATATGCCCTGGCTGTCGACACTGAAAACATACTTGAGGAGCCTTACAGGGGTCGTCGTGATATTTTAAGCAATTCTGGCACTTGCGATTTTCACCAACCGATCCCGAGACATTGCTCCCGCCTCTACTAAAAAGATTTTAGTAGAGGATGATGATGACAAACTTATCTAAGTACGGCCGAAAGACCCAATTCATAAGATCCATAAAAGCTGCAGGAGCATTTGTGAGTCCAAAAGGCATAACACAGAATTCAAAATGACTGTATCTGGTTCGAAAAGCAGACTTAGGGATATCAGATTCCCTAATCTTGAGTTGGTGATAACCGGATCGCAAATCAATTTTTGATAACACAGTTGCTCCTTGCAATTGATCAAACAGATCATCGATTATTGGAAGAGGATATTTGTTCTTGATTGTCACCTTGTTCAATTGACGGTAGTCGACACATAGGCGAAGTGATCCATCTTTCTTTTGGACAAAAAGAACTGGAGCACCCCACGGAGATGTGCTAGGTCGTATGAACCCCTTCTCCAATAATTCCCCAAGTTGTGTCTGGAGTTCCTTGAGTTCAGCAGGCGACATTTGATATGGAGTAATCGATATAGGTGTGATTTCAGGAAGTACGTCAATAGAAAAATCAATCTCTCGATTCGGAGGTTGTCCTGGTAAGTCTTCGGGAAAGACATCAGGAAATTCATTCACGATCGGGATGTCGTCTAGTTTAGTTTCAGAAAGAGAAGTATCAATGACAAATGCCAAGAATGCCTCACAACCCTTACGCATTAATTTATGCGCAGTCAACATTGAAATAAAAGAGAGGGATCTCATTTGAAGTTTACCTTCAAAAACAAGTTATGAGAATCCTGGTTTACGAAAAATAAAAAGCTTCTCGTGGCAATCGAGAATTGCGTGATGAGAAAAAGCCAATCCATGCCAAGAATAACATCAAGATCAATCAAAGGCAATGGTATCAATTCAGCCTCTAAAATGACATCTTTGATCTTTAATGGACAACCAAGGAATACCGAATCACGAATTAGACGCTCTCTAAGAGGGGTATGAACGATGATTCCAGGTGACAAATGAGAGATAGGATAATCTAAGATCGCAGTAAGATCATCCCGGATATAAGACCTATCAGAACCTGGGTCAAATAAAGCGTAGACCTGATGGTCTCCCACAAACACATGACCTAAAGAAGCAATATTAGGTGAGATTGTGATTTAAAAATTCGAAAAGATAGAATTTCTTACGAATGATTTATTCGTAATCAAGATAGAATTTCTTACGAATGTTTTATTCGTAATCAAGTGGCATAACAAAGCGGGGTCAGATCTAGCATGTGAAAATACTCAGATTATAAATTACCTGTCACAACCTTCGGATCTGAGCGAGCCTCTTCCTGGGAAATATGAAATACTCTAGTTTGCTTCCTTCCTTGCATAGGTGATTGAGTACTAGGGCCGCTTGAGGCATCGGGCACTCTGGTAACTGCAGATCGAGTATCTCTGGGTGTAGAATATGTTAGTTTACCACGAAGTTGACCAGAACCCTGATTGCTCGCTCCCATAAGCTGAGGACAAGAACTTCGCATATGCCCTGGCTGTCGACACTGAAAACATACTTGAGGAGCCTTACAGGGGTCGTCGTGATATTTTAAGCAATTCTGGCACTTGCGATTTTCACCAACCGATCCCGAGACATTGCTCCCGCCTCTACTAAACTGCTCCCGAGGTTGAGGAAAACTAATAGATCCCGAACTTGGTGTGCCACGCGAAGATCCCACACCCCTATACACCTTCGATGCATTTCCTGGAAATGTGCTCCCTTGCCTTTTCTTTTGAGATCGTTCTGCAAGCTTATGTCTCGCCTGAACTAAACCTCTACCCTCAGGGCTTCTTCTACGAGATCGTCAAGACTCTCGTACTTGTCTCCAGACTTGATGCGATCTCGAATATTTAAATTAAGACCATCTTCAAATCTCTTGCATAAGTATCTCGTCGTATATGACTCAGAAGTGAATTCTCGCAATTCCAGAAATTTGCTTTCGTACTCCACGACCGACATAATGCCTTGAAAGAGGTTGAAGAACTCCTTTCTCTTTTGATCCTTGATGTACTGAGAAAAGTATCGATCTTTGAATCGTTCCACAAAGATAGCCCACTTAATAATAATCGAGGATGTCTCTTTTAGATTCTGCCACCATCGTCGTGCATCTGGGCCTAACAGTTTGGTTGCAATGACCACACGATAACATTCTTCAATCATCAAAGTGTCAAAGGTCTCTGTAATCTCCTTTAACCATGCCCCCGCTTTAGAAACATCTCTTGCACCGTCAAATTTCGAAGTCCCCATGTTTTCAACTGCTTTCACCAAATCAGGTATAAAAAGTGCACCTCGAGAAGTAGAACCTCCTAAAGTCATTTCTGGAGTAAAAACTGGTGCATTAGATGTAGGTCGAATCGATTCATTAGCACGAAGAACCTCTTCAGTGACAGTCGTGGTCGTATGAGCCGTTGTAGGTGGTGGAACACCATGTATTCGAATGTGATCATAATACAATTGGTACTGCTCGGGTGTCATCATGTGCTCAACCCGTAACTGGGCCCGTGGTTGCTCTACCTGGGAAACTGGCACCCTATGATCAGAATTGATAGGGTCCGTAACCGTCGGAGGAACGACATGATCAGAAGAAACATGTCCTCGAGGTCCACCAGGAACAGAAGAGAGTAGAGGACTCAGAGGATCACGAGGAGCGTGTCCTCGACCTCGACGACGAACTGGAGGTGCCATAATGACTGAAAGGAAGAAAGGAAAGAAAATGCAAGGTCAACATCAAGGCAATACGATACCTTAGGATGACATAGGAACAAAGTTGGACCCATTGGCTCGACTCAAAAAGTATGAGAATCATAAAACCAGGCTCTGGTACCAAGAAAGTTTCACGCCCCGACCCCAGACAGAACGCGACAACGGCCACGTTAACCATAAATTTCGCGGAATGGGTGCACTCCACTCCACAAAATTTATAGAAAACGTAAGGCTTGCTATCAAGTAACTGTAGAACTGAACAACCGATAACAACGGGTACAACCCGAGGACATCATCTCATAAAGTATCAACAAGGATTTACAAAGGTACAAAATACAACGGTGTAACTTAGTTTAAAGAAAATATACATGAACGATATAACATCACGAGAGTACCAAAAAGAAACATCAAGGGGGTCACCAAATATAAACTATACAATCTCGCCAATGAATCCGTCAATTTACATAAAAGATAAAGTACCCAAAACACTATTGGATGACGAGCAAACGATAGGAAAACCTCCAACCAAAATGATATCAACAGCCTGAAAAGGAAAGAATGATGGGGGTGAGCAAAACCACTAGCTCAGTGAGGTGATAAGCCGGTCACCCCGACCCTTATACGAAGCATGTATTCCCACTCGCGGTTCATAACATAAAATCCAACATTTCGTCCCACAATAACTATTCTCACTCAGTGTACATATTAATGAAAATAAAAACCTTAATGCACATTTATGAATAACACAATTAGTTCAAACAACATGTTATCACATAAAAGACGCGTGGGTAGTCAATATCCTCCTCGAACTGAGCTCTCCGTCGAGAGACAGTCCAAGCCCATCATCGTTACTCTAGATAAAATGCACATTAATATTCTTTCTCAACACGCCAAGTGCTAAAGTTCACAACTCAATATCGATGTGAGTACTTGAAATGATCAAACATATAAACATATGTGACATGCATGTCCCACACCGGTGACGTTGACTGAGCCTATAATAGACTGATCCATCTAACGATCACCGTCCAGAGTATCAGTATTTGGCAAATGGACAGGTGCCCCATTAGATCTAACTCACCCGGGTTTGCCAAGCAACGGGCAATTTGGTTGTCACTCTAACTCACCCGAACCGCGACAAATTCGGGCTTAATCAATGTCCCTCCTACTCACCCGAACCATGACCAATTCGGGCTACTTAACCTTGATACCAGGTATACATATGCATGTGCATCATAAGATGAATAACGACTCAAGTTAGAGTCTTAATAGCACACAAGAATAACCAGAAATCAATTCTCAAATAATTCACAATAAATGTTATCAGATACCGAGCCGGTAAGGCTCTTCAACATAAGTTAAAATCAATAATACTCATAAAATGACTAACACGACTCTAACCAGATCAATCGAGCCAATCAGGCTCTTTACCACATAACACAATACCAAATAATTTTCTTATCAATTAACTAAAACTAAAATAAATGCACATTTATCGAGGGTCCACACTTCCCACTAGAGAAGGCGTTCCCGAATTATCAACTCACTAGGAAGTGATTAACTCTCTCCGGAATCTGAAGTCGGTCCCTTGCCCTTCGTCGATGGTTCTTTACCTAGAAAGGAGATGAGCAATTAAAGACAAATTAAATATAACTAACTATTAGCGGTAACATCCCTTTCATTACTAAAAACAAATCCTAATCGAGTTCGAATGAGTCGATATTAAATAAAAATGGCATGTAACTCCTTAGCATCAGTTCCCAATCCCACATAACCCGTTTCAATACATTAATTAAATGAAACGATAGAAATAAGTTTGAATTCGACATAAAAATTCTGAAAATTTCCAGCGAGCGGCAGTTTACGAGAAAAATCATAACTAATTGTAGAATAATCGGATTGAGGCGTTTCAAGTGGCTACGGAAAGCTAACGAGTTCAGCTACGTACAAAAATTAAGTTTGCAAAGTTTCGAGGGCAATAGCTATGTCAAATTCAGTTCGAACAGTCTGCGAATTACCCACATACCAAAAAGAAAAACACCACAAAATTACAAAACCATGGAAGAAGGAAGCTTAATTCACACACCACTTACCTCAAAACAACTTAGAAACCATCTAGGATGAGGGTTGTAAGGGAGAATTTGATCAACAAGGGTTTCTCCTCTTCACTCTTTTCTTTCCCCTCTTTTGCTTTTCTTCTCCCGTTCTTCTCTCTCTCTTTTTTTTTAACTTTAGCCTTACTAATTATATATCAGGCCATTAAAGTGGGCCGAAACTTTGGGCCACAAAATAAATAAATAAATAAGTTTGGGCTTTCTAAAAAATATTCTAATTGGGCTAAGATAGGGCTGGCCTTTTGGGCCATAAAATAAATAAATAGGTTTTGGGCTTTCTAAAAAAATCTAGTTGGGCTAAGATAGGGCTGGCCTTTTGAGCCATAAAATAAATAAATAGGTTTTGGGCTTTCTAAAAAAAATCTAGTTGAGCTAAGATATTATAGTAATGAAGTAAATATGCATCAAAATGAAGTATATATGCAGCAAAACAAAGGAAATGTTGATCGTAATAAAGTAAATATTCATCAAAATGAAGTAAATATGCATCGAAACGAAAGAAATGTTGATCGTAATGAAGTAAGTATGCATCGAAACGAAAGAAATGTTGATCGTAATGAAGTAAGTATGCATAAAAATGAAGTAAATATGTATCAAAACGAAGGAAATGTTGATCATAATGAAGTAAACGTGCAACGAAACGAAGGAAATATCGATCATAATGAAGGAAATGTTGGTCGAAATGAAGTAAATAGGCAATGAAATGAAGGAAATGTTGATCGTAATGAAGTATATATGCTTAAAAAAGAAGTAAATATGCATCAAAACAAAGTAAATGTTTATCGAAATGAAGTAAATAAGCATTTAAACGAAGGAAATATTGATCGTAATGAAGTAAATATGTATAAAAATGAAGTAAATATGCATCAAAACGAAAGAAATATCCATCGAAACAAAGTAAATATCCATCAATATATACATCAATATGAAGTAAATATGCATCGAAACGAAGGAAATGTTGATCGTAATGAAGTAAATTTGCATAAAAATGAAGATGTTGATCGTAATGAAGTAAATATGCATCAAAATGAAGTAAATATGCATCGAAACGAAAGAAATATGCATCGAAACGAAGTAAATATGCATCAAAATATGCATCGAAACGAAGAAACTGTTGATCGTAATGAAGTAAATATGCATCAATATGAAGTGCATATGCATCGAAACGAAGGAAATATTGATCGTAATAAAGTAAATATACATAAAAATGAAGTAAATATGTACCAAAATGAATAAAATGTTGTTCGTAATGAAGTAAATATGCATCAAAATGAAGGAAATATTGATCGTTATGAAGTAAATATACATAAAAATAAAAAAATATTCATCGAAATGAAGGAAATATTGATCAAATAAAGTAAATATGCATAAAAATGAAGTAAATATGCATTGAAACGAATGAAATAATGATCGTAATGAAGTAAATTTGCATTAAAATGAAGTAAATATGCATCGAAACTAAAAAAATATTGATCGTAATGAAGTAAATATGCATCGACATGAAGAAAATGTTGATCTTAATGAAGTAAATATGAATCAAATTGGAGTAAATATGCATCGAAATGAAGAAAATATACATCGAAATGGAGGAAATATTGATCGTAATGAAGTAAATAAGCATCAAAAAGAAGTAAATATTCATTATAATGAAGGAAATGTTGATCGTAATGAAGTAAATATGCATCAAAATGAAGTAAATATGCATCAAAACAAAGAAAATGTTGATCATAATAAAGTAAATATTCATCAAAATGAAGTAAATATGCATCGAAACGAAAGAAATGTTGATCGTAATGAAGTAAGTAAGCATAAAAATGAAGTAAATATGTATCAAAACGAAGAAAATATTGATAATAATGAAGTAAACGTGCAACGAAACGAAGGAAATATCGATCATAATGAAGTAAATATGCATAAAAATAAAGTAAATATGCATTTAAACGAATGAAATGAAGATCGTAATGAATTAAATATGCATCGAAACGAAGGAAATATTGATCGTAATGAAGTAAAAATGCATCAAAATGAAGTAAACATGCATCGATACAAAGGAAATGTTGATCTTAATGAAGTAAATATGAATCAAAATGAAGTAAATATGTATCGAAATGAAGAAAATATGCATCGAAATGAATGAAATGTTGATCATAATGAAATAAATATGCATAAAAATAAAGTAAATATGCATCGAAACGAAAAAAATGTTGATCGTAATGAAGTAAATATGCAACGAAATGAAGGAAATATTTATCGTTATGAAGTAAATATACATAAAAATAAAAAAAATATGCATAGAAATGAAGGAAATATTGATCATAATGAAGTAAATATGCATAAAAATGATGTAAATTTGCATTGAAACGAATGAAATGATGATCATAGTAAAGTAAATTTGCATCAAAATGAAGAAAATATACATCGAAACTAAAAAATGTTGATCGTAATGAAGTAAATATGCATCAAAATGACGTAAATATGCATCGACATGAAGGAAATGTTGATCTTAATGAAGTAAATATGAATCAAATTGAAGTAAATATGCATCAAAACGAAGAAAATATGCATCGAAACGGAGGAAATATTGATCGTAATGAAATAAATATGCATCAAAATGAAGTAAATATTCATCATAATGAAGGAAATGTTGATCGTAATGAAGTAAATATGCATCAAAATGAAGTAAATATGCATCAAAACAAAGGAAATATTGATCGTAATAAATTAAATATTCATCAAAATGAAGTAAATATGCATCGAAACGAAAGAAATGTTGATCGTAATGAAGTAAGTATGCATAAAAATGAAGTAAATATGTATCAAAATGAAGGAAATGTAGATCATAATGAAGTAAACGTGCAACGAAACGAAGGAAATATCGATCATAATGATGGAAATGTTGGTCGAAATGAAGTAAATAGGCAATGAAATGAAGAAAATGTTGATCGTAATGAAGTATATATGCGTAAAAAAGAAGTAAATATGCATCGAAACAAAGGAAATGTTGATCGAAATGAAGTAAATAAGCATTGAACGAAGGAAATATTGATCGTAATGAAGTAAATATGTATAAAAATGAAGTAAATATGCATCAAAACGAAAGAAATATCCATCGAAACAAAGTAAATATCCATCAATATATACATCAATATGAAGTAAATATGCATCGAAACGAAGGAAATGTTGATCGTAATGAAGTAAATTTGCATAAAAATTAAGATGTTGATCGTAATGAAGTAAATATGCATCAAAATGAAGTAAATATGCATCGAAACGAAAGAAATATGCATCGAAACGAAGTAAATATGCATCAAAATATGCATCGAAACGAAGAAACTGTTGATCGTAATGAAGTAAATATGCATCAATATGAAGTGCATATGCATCGAAACGAAGGAAATATTGATCGTAATAAAGTAAATATACATAAAAATGAAGTAAATATGTACCAAAATGAATAAAATGTTGTTCGTAATGAAGTAAATATGCATCAAAATGAAGGAAATATTGATCGTTATGAAGTAAATATACATAAAAATAAAAAAATATTCATCGAAATGAAGGAAATATTGATCAAATAAAGTAAATATGCATAAAAATGAAGTAAATATGCATTGAAACGAATGAAATAATGATCGTAATGAAGTAAATTTGCATTAAAATGAAGTAAATATGCATCGAAACTAAAAAAATATTGATCGTAATGAAGTAAATATGCATCGACATGAAGAAAATGTTGATCTTAATGAAGTAAATATGAATCAAATTGGAGTAAATATGCATCGAAATGAAGAAAATATACATCGAAATGGAGGAAATATTGATCGTAATGAAGTAAATAAGCATCAAAATGAAGTAAATATTCATTATAATGAAGGAAATGTTGATCGTAATGAAGTAAATATGCATCAAAATGAAGTAAATATGCATCAAAACAAAGAAAATGTTGATCATAATAAAGTAAATATTCATCAAAATGAAGTAAATATGCATCGAAACGAAAGAAATGTTGATCGTAATGAAGTAAGTAAGCATAAAAATGAAGTAAATATGTATCAAAACGAAGAAAATATTGATAATAATGAAGTAAACGTGCAACGAAACGAAGGAAATATCGATCATAATGAAGTAAATATGCATAAAAATAAAGTAAATATGCATTTAAACGAATGAAATGATGATCGTAATGAATTAAATATGCATCGAAACGAAGGAAATATTGATCGTAATGAAGTAAAAATGCATCAAAATGAAGTAAACATGCATCGATACGAAGGAAATGTTGATCTTAATGAAGTAAATATGAATCAAAATGAAGTAAATATGTATCGAAATGAAGAAAATATGCATCGAAATGAATGAAATGTTGATCATAATGAAATAAATATGCATAAAAATAAAGTAAATATGCATCGAAACGAAAAAAATGTTGATCGTAATGAAGTAAATATGCAACGAAATGAAGGAAATATTTATCGTTATGAAGTAAATATACATAAAAATAAAAAAAAATATGCATAGAAATGAAGGAAATATTGATCATAATGAAGTAAATATGCATAAAAATGATGTAAATTTGCATTGAAACGAATGAAATGATGATCATAGTAAAGTAAATTTGCATCAAAATGAAGAAAATATACATCGAAACTAAAAAATGTTGATCGTAATGAAGTAAATATGCATCAAAATGACGTAAATATGCATCGACATGAAGGAAATGTTGATCTTAATGAAGTAAATATGAATCAAATTGAAGTAAATATACATCAAAACGAAGAAAATATGCATCGAAACGGAGGAAATATTGATCGTAATGAAATAAATATGCATCAAAATGAAGTAAATATTCATCATAATGAAGGAAATGTTGATCGTAATGAAGTAAATATGCATCAAAATGAAGTAAATATGCATCAAAACAAAGGAAATATTGATCGTAATAAATTAAATATTCATCAAAATGAAGTAAATATGCATCGAAACGAAAGAAATGTTGATCGTAATGAAGTAAGTATGCATAAAAATGAAGTAAATATGTATCAAAATGAAGGAAATGTAGATCATAATGAAGTAAACGTGCAACGAAACGAAGGAAATATCGATCATAATGATGGAAATGTTGGTCGAAATGAAGTAAATAGGCAATGAAATGAAGAAAATGTTGATCGTAATGAAGTATATATGCGTAAAAAAGAAGTAAATATGCATCGAAACAAAGGAAATGTTGATCGAAATGAAGTAAATAAGCATTGAACGAAGGAAATATTGATCGTAATGAAGTAAATATGTATAAAAATGAAGTAAATATGCATCAAAACGAAAGAAATATCCATCGAAACAAAGTAAATATCCATCAATATATACATCAATATGAAGTAAATATGCATCGAAACGAAGGAAATGTTGATCGTAATGAAGTAAATTTGCATAAAAATTAAGATGTTGATCGTAATGAAGTAAATATGCATCAAAATGAAGTAAATATGCATCGAAACGAAAGAAATATGCATCGAAACGAAGTAAATATGCATCAAAATATGCATCGAAACGAAGAAACTGTTGATCGTAATGAAGTAAATATGCATCAATATGAAGTGCATATGCATCGAAACGAAGGAAATATTGATCGTAATAAAGTAAATATACATAAAAATGAAGTAAATATGTACCAAAATGATTAAAATGTTGTTCGTAATGAAGTAAATATGCATCAAAATGAAGGAAATATTGATCGTTATGAAGTAAATATACATAAAAATAAAAAAATATTCATCGAAATGAAGGAAATATTGATCAAATAAAGTAAATATGCATAAAAATGAAGTAAATATGCATTGAAACGAATGAAATAATGATCGTAATGAAGTAAATTTGCATTAAAATGAAGTAAATATGCATCGAAACTAAAAAAATATTGATCGTAATGAAGTAAATATGCATCGACATGAAGAAAATGTTGATCTTAATGAAGTAAATATGAATCAAATTGGAGTAAATATGCATCGAAATGAAGAAAATATACATCGAAATGGAGGAAATATTGATCGTAATGAAGTAAATAAGCATCAAAATGAAGTAAATATTCATTATAATGAAGGAAATGTTGATCGTAATGAAGTAAATATGCATCAAAATGAAGTAAATATGCATCAAAACAAAGAAAATGTTGATCATAATAAAGTAAATATTCATCAAAATGAAGTAAATATGCATCGAAACGAAAGAAATGTTGATCGTAATGAAGTAAGTAAGCATAAAAATGAAGTAAATATGTATCAAAACGAAGAAAATATTGATAATAATGAAGTAAACGTGCAACGAAACGAAGGAAATATCGATCATAATGAAGTAAATATGCATAAAAATAAAGTAAATATGCATTTAAACGAATGAAATGATGATCGTAATGAATTAAATATGCATCGAAACGAAGGAAATATTGATCGTAATGAAGTAAAAATGCATCAAAATGAAGTAAACATGCATCGATACGAAGGAAATGTTGATCTTAATGAAGTAAATATGAATCAAAATGAAGTAAATATGTATCGAAATGAAGAAAATATGCATCGAAATGAATGAAATGTTGATCATAATGAAATAAATATGCATAAAAATAAAGTAAATATGCATCGAAACGAAAAAAATGTTGATCGTAATGAAGTAAATATGCAACGAAATGAATGAAATATTTATCGTTATGAAGTAAATATACATAAAAATAAAAAAAAATATGCATAGAAATGAAGGAAATATTGATCATAATGAAGTAAATATGCATAAAAATGATGTAAATTTGCATTGAAACGAATGAAATGATGATCATAGTAAAGTAAATTTGCATCAAAATGAAGAAAATATACATCGAAACTAAAAAATGTTGATCGTAATGAAGTAAATATGCATCAAAATGACGTAAATATGCATCGACATGAAGGAAATGTTGATCTTAATGAAGTAAATATGAATCAAATTGAAGTAAATATGCATCAAAACGAAGAAAATATGCATCGAAACGGAGGAAATATTGATCGTAATGAAATAAATATGCATCAAAATGAAGTAAATATTCATCATAATGAAGGAAATGTTGATCGTAATGAAGTAAATATGCATCAAAATGAAGTAAATATGCATCAAAACAAAGGAAATATTGATCGTAATAAATTAAATATTCATCAAAATGAAGTAAATATGCATCGAAACGAAAGAAATTTTGATCGTAATGAAGTAAGTATGCATAAAAATGAAGTAAATATGTATCAAAATGAAGGAAATGTAGATCATAATGAAGTAAACGTGCAACGAAACGAAGGAAATATCGATCATAATGATGGAAATGTTGGTCGAAATGAAGTAAATAGGCAATGAAATGAAGAAAATGTTGATCGTAATGAAGTATATATGCGTAAAAAAGAAGTAAATATGCATCGAAACAAAGGAAATGTTGATCGAAATGAAGTAAATAAGCATTGAAACGAAGGAAATATTGATCGTAATGAAGTAAATATGTATAAAAATGACGTAAATATGCATCAAAACGAAAGAAATATCCATCGAAACAAAGTAAATATCCATCAGTATATACATCAATATGAAGTAAATATGCATCGAAACGAAGGAAATGTTGATCGTAATGAAGTAAATTTGCATAAAAATTAAGATGTTGATCTTAATGAAGTAAATATGCATCAAAATGAAGTAAATATGCATCGAAACGAAAGAAATATGCATCGAAACGAAGTAAATATGCATCAAAATATGCATCGAAACGGAGAAACTGTTGATCGTAATGAAGTAAATATGCATCAATATGAAGTGCAAATGCATCGAAACGAAGGAAATATTGATCTTAATAAAGTAAATATACATAAAAATGAAGTAAATATGTATCAAAACGAATAAAATGTTGTTTGTAATGAAGTAAATATGCTTCAAAATGAAGGAAATATTGATCGTTATGAAGTAAATATACATAAAAATAAAAAAATATGCATCGAAATGAAGGAAATATTGATCAAATAAAGTAAATATGCATAAAAATGAAGTAAATATGCTTTGAAACGAATGAAATAATGATCGTAATGAAGTAAATTTGCATAAAAATGAAGTATATATGCATCGAAACTAAAAAAATGTTGATCGTAATGAAGTAAATATGCATCGACATGAAGAAAATGTTGATCTTAATGAAGTAAATATGAATCAAATTGGAGTAAATATGCATCGAAACAGAGGAAATATTGATCGTAATGAAGTAAATAAGCATCAAAATGAAGTAAATATTCATCATAATGAAGGAAATGTTGATCGTAATGAAGTAAATATGCATCAAAATGAAGTAAATATGCATCAAAACAAAGGAAATGTTGATCATAATAAAGTAAATATTCATCAAAATGAATTAAATATGCATCGAAACGAAAGAAATATTGATCGTAATGAAGTAAGTAAGCATAAAAATGTAGTAAATATGTATCAAAACGAAGGAAATATTGATAATAATGAAGTAAACGTGCAACGAAACGAAGAAAATATCGATCATAATGAAGTAAATATGCATAAAAATAAAGTAAATATGCATCGAAACAAAGAAAATATTGATCGTAATGAAGTAAATTTGCATCAAAATGACGTAAATATGCATCGATACGAACGAAATGTTGATCTTAATGAAGTAAATATGAATCAAAATGAAGTAAATATGCATCGAAACGAAGAAAATATGCATTGAAATGAAGGAAATGTTGATCGTAATGAAGTAAACATGCATCAAAATGAAGTAAATATTCGTCGTAATGAAGGAAATGTTGATCGTAATGAAGTAAATATGCGTCAAAATGAAGTAAATATTTTTGAAAAGAATAAAATGAAGTAAATATGCATAAAAATGAAGTAAATATGCATTGAAACGAATGAAATGATGATCATAATGAAGTAAATTTGCATCAAAATGAAGTAAATATACATCGAAACTAAAAAATGTTGATCCTAATAAAGTAAATATGCATCAAAATGACGTAAATATGCATCGACATGAAGGAAATGTTGATCTTAATGAAGTAAATATAAATCAAATTGAAGTAAATATGCATCAAAACAAAGAAAATATGCATCGAAACGGAGGAAATATTGATCGTAATGAAGTAAATATGCATCAAAATGAAGTAAATATTCATCATAATGAAGGAAATGTTGATCGTAATGAAGTAAATATGCATCAAAATGAAATAAATATGCATCAAAACAAAGGAAATGTTGATCGTAATAAAGTAAATATTCATCAAAATGAAGTAAATATGCATCGAAACGAAAGAAATGTTGATCGTAATTAAGTAAGTATGCATAAAAATGAAGTAAATATGTATCAAAACGAAGGAAATGTTGATCATAATGAAGTAAACGTGCAACGAAACGAAGGAAATATCGATCATAATGAAGGAAATGTTGGTCGAAATGAAATAAATAGGCAATGAAATGAAGGAAATATTGATCGTAATAAAGTATATATGCTTCAAAAAGAAGTAAATATGCATCGAAACAAAGGAAATATTGATCGAAATGAAGTAAATAAGCATTGAAACGAAGGAAATATTGATCGTAATGAAGTAAATATGTATAAAAATGAAGTCAATATGCATAGAAACGAAAGAAATATCCATCGAAACAAAGTAAATATCCATCAATATATACATCAACATGAAGTAAATATGCATCGAAACGAAGGAAATGTTGATCGTAATGAAGTAAATTTGCATAAAAATGAAGATGTTGATCTTAATGAAGTAAATATGCATCGAAATGAAGTAAATATGCATCGAAACGAAAGAAATATGCATCGAAACGAAGTAAATATGCATCAAAATATGCATCGATACGAAGAAACTGTTGATCGTAATGAAGTAAATATGCATCAATATGAAGTGCATATCCATCGAAACGAAGGAAATATTGATCGTAATAAAGTAAATATACATAAAAATGAAGTAAATATGTATCAAAACGAATAAAATGTTGTTCGTAATGAAGTAAATATGCATCAAAATGAAGGAAATATTGATCGTTATGAAGTAAATATACATAAAAATAAAAAAATATGCATCGAAATGAAGGAAATATTTATCAAATAAAGTAAAATGCATAAAAATGAAGTAAATATGCATTGAAACGAATGAAATAATGATCGTAATGAAGTAAATTTGCATTAAAATGAAGTAAATATGCATCGAAACTAAAAAAATGTTGATCGTAATGAAGTAAATATGCAGCGACATGAAGAAAATGTTGATCTTAATGAAGTAAATATGAATCAAATTGGAGTAAATATGCATCGAAACGGAGGAAATGTTGATCGTAATGAAGTAAATAAGCATCAAAATTAAGTAAATATTCATCATAATGAATGAAATGTTGATCGTAATGAAGTAAATATGCATCAAAACAAAGGAAATGTTGATCATAATAAAGTAAATATTCATCAAAATGAAGTAAATATGCATCGAAACGAAAGAAATGTTGATCGTAATGAAGTAAGTATGCATAAAAATGAAGTAAATATGTATCAAAACGAAGGAAATATTGATAATAATGAAGTAAACGTGCAACAAAACGAAGAAAATATCGATTATAATGAAGTAAATATGCATAAAAATAAAGTAAATATGCATCGAAACAAAGAAAATATTGATCGTAATGAAATAAATATGCATCAAAATGACGTAAATATGCATCGATACGAACGAAATGTTGATCTTAATGAAGAAATATGAATCAAAATGAAGTAAATATGCATCGAAACGAAGAAAATATGCATTGAAATGAAGGAAATGTTGATCGTAATGAAGTAAACATGCATCAAAATGAAGTAAAATTCATCGTAGTGAAGGAAATGTTGATCGTAATGAAATAAATATGCGTCAAAATGAAGTAAATATTTTTGAAACGAATAAAATGAAGTAAATATGCATAAAAATGAATTAAATATGCATTGAAACGAATGAAATGATGATCATAATGAAGTAAATTTGCATCAAAATGAAGTAAATATACATCGAAACTAAAAAAGGTTGATCCTAATGAAGTAAATATGCATCAAAATGACGTAAATATGCATCGACATGAAGGAAATGTTGATCTTAATGAAGTAAATATAAATCAAATTGAAGTAAATATGCATCAAAACAAAGAAAATATGCATCGAAACGGAGGAAATATTGATCGTAATGAAGTAAATATGCATCAAAATGAAGTAAATATTCATCATAATGAAGGAAATGTTGATCGTAATGAAGTAAATATGCATCAAAATGAAATAAATATGCATCAAAACAAAGAAAATTTTGATCGTAATACAGTAAATATTCATCAAAATGAATTAAATATGCATCGAAACGAAATAAATGTTGATCGTAATGAAGTAAGTATGCATAAAAATGAAGTAAATATGTATCAAAACGAAGGAAATGTTGATCATAATGAAGTAAACGTGCAACGAAACGAAGGAAATATCGATCATAATGAAGGAAATGTTGGTCGAAATGAAATAAATAGGCAATGAAATGAAGGAAATGTTGATAGTAATAAAGTATATATGCTTCAAAAAGAAGTAAATATGCATCGAAACAAAGGAAATATTGATCGAAATGAAGTAAATAAGCATTGAAACGAAGGAAATATTGATCGTAATGAAGTAAATATGTATAAAAATGAAGTATATATGCATCGAAACGAAAGAAATATCCATCGAAACAAAGTAAATATCCATCAATATATACATCAATATGAAGTAAACATGCATCGAAACGAAGGAAATGTTGATCGTAATGAAGTAAATTTGCATAAAAATGAAGATGTTGATCGTAATGAAGTAAATATGCATCAAAATGAAGTAAATATGCATCGAAACGAAAGAAATATGGATCGAAACTATAATATCTTAGCTCAACTAGATTTTTTTTAGAAAGCCCAAAACCTATTTATTTATTTTTATGGCCCAAAAGGCTAGCCCTAACTTAGCCCAACTAGATTTTTTTTAGAAAGCCCAAAACCTATTTATTTATTTTTATGGCTCAAAAGGCCAGCCCTATCTTAGTCCAACTAATTTTTTTTTTTAAAGCCCAAACTTATTTATTTATTTATTTATTTTGAGGCCCAAAGTTTCAGCCCACTTAAATGGCCTGATATATAATTATTAAGGCTAAAGTTAAAAAAAAAAGAGAGAAAAGAACGGGAGAAGAAAAACAAAGAGGGGAAGAAGAGAGTGAAGAGGAGAAACCCGTGTTGATCAAATTCTCCCTTACAACCCTCATCCTAGGTGCTTTCTAAGTTGTTTTGAGGTAAGTGGTGTGTGAATTAAGCTTCCTTCTTCCATGATTTTGTAATTTTGTGGGGTTTTTCTTTTTGGTATGTGGGTAATTCGCAGACTGTTCGAACTGATTTTGACATAGCCATTGCCCTCGAAGTTTGCAAACTTAATTTCTGTACGTAGTTGAACTCGTTAGAAAATTTGGGAACGCCTTCTCTTGTGAGAAGTGTGGACCCTCGATAAATGTGCATTTATTTTAATTTTAGTTAATTGATAAGAAAATTATTTGATATTGTATTATGTGGTAAAGAACCTGATTGGCTCGATTGCTCTGGTTAGAGTCCTGTTAGCCATTTTATGAGTATTATTGATTTTAACTTATGTTGAAGAGCCTTGCCGGCTCGATATCTGACAGCATTTATTGTGAATTATTTGAGAATTGATTTCTGGTTATTCTTGTGTGCCAATCAAGACTCTAACTTGAGTCGTTATTAATCTTATGATGCATATGCATATGTATGCCTGGTACCAAGGTTAAGTAGCCCGAATTGGCCACGGTTCGGGTGAGTTGGAGCGACATTGATTAAGTAGCCCGAATTGTCACGATTCGGGTGAGTTAGAGTGACAACCAAGTTGCCCGTGGTTGGCAAACTCGGGTGAGTTAGATCTAACGGAGCACCTGTCCATTTTCCAAATACTGATACTCTGGAGGGTGATCGTTAGATGGATCAGTCTATTATAGGCTCAGTCAACGTCACCGGTGTAGGACATGCATGTCATATATGTTTATGTGTTTGATCATTTCAAGTATTCACGTCGATATTGAATTGTGCACTTTAGCACTTGGCGTGTTGAGAAAGAATATTAATGTGCATTTTATCTAAAGTAACGGTGACGGGCTTGGACTATCTCTCGACGGAGAGCTCAGTTCGAGGAGGATATTGACTACCCACGCGTCTTTTATGTGATAACATGTTGTTTGAACTAATTGTGTTATTCGTAAATGTGCACTAAGGTTTGTATTTTCATTAATATGTACACTGAGTGAGAAATAGTTATTGTAGAATGAAATGTTGGATATTTTGTTATGAACCACGAGTGGGAATACATGCTTCGTATAAGGGTCGGGGTGACCGGCTTATCACCTCACTGAGCTAGTGGTTTTGCTCACCCCCATCATTCTTTCCTTTTCATGCTCTTGATATCGTTTTGGTTGGAGGTTTTCCTATCGTTTGCTCGTCATCCAATCCGTGTTTTGGGTACTTTCTCTTTTATGTAAATTGATGGATTCATTGGCGAGATTGTATAGTTTATATTTGGCGACCCCCTTGATGTTCTTTTTGTACCTTCGCGATGTTATATCGTTCATGTATATTTTCTTTCAACTAAGTTACACCGTTGTATTTTGTACCTTTGTAAATCCTTGTTGATACTTTTTGAGATGATGTCCTCGGGTTGTACCCGTTGTTATCAGTTGTTCAGTTCTACAGGTACTTGATAGCAAGCCTTACGTTTTCTATAAACTTTGTGGTGTGGAGTGCACCCATTCTGCGAAATTTATGGTTAACGTGGCGGTTGTCGCGTTCTGTTTGGGGTCGGGGCGTGACAGAAACGAAGTAAATATGCATCAAAATATGCATCGAAACGAAGAAAATATTGATCGTAATGAAGTAAATATGCATCAAAATAACGTAAATATGCATCGATACGAACGAAATGTTGATCTTAATGAAGTAAATATGAATCAAAATGAAGTAAATATGCATCGAAACGAAGAAAATATGCATTGAAATGAAGGAAATGTTGATCGTAATGAAGTAAACATGCATCAAAATGAAGTAAATATTCATCAAAATGAAGGAAATATTGATCGTTATGAAGTAAATATACATAAAAATAAAAAAAAATGCATCGAAATGAAGGAAATATTGATCAAATAAAGTAAATATGCATAAAAATGAAGTAAATATGCATTGAAACGAATGAAATAATTATCGTAATGAAGTAAATATGCATCGAAACTAAAAAAATATTGATCGTAATGAAGTAAATATGCATCAAAATGACATAAATATGCATCGACATGAAGAAAATGTTGATCTTAATGAAGTAAATATGAATCAAATTGAAGTAAATATGCATCGAAATGAAGAAAATATGCATCAAAACGGAGGAAATGTTGATCGTAATGAAGTAAATATGCATCAAAATGAAGTAAATATTCATCATAATGAAGGAAATGTTGATCGTAATAAAGTAAATATGCATCAAAATGAAGTAAATATGCATCAAAACAAAGGAAATGTTGATCACAATAAAGTAAATATTCATCAAAATGAAGTAAATATGCATCGAAACGAAAGAAATTTTGATCGTAATGAAGTAAGTATGCATAAAAATGAAGTAAATATGTATCAAAACGAAGGAAATATTGATCATAATGAAGTAAACGTGCAACGAAACGAAGGAAATATCGATCATAATGAAGTAAATATGCATAAAAATAAAGTAAATATGCATTGAAACGAATGAAATGATGATCGTAATGAAGTAAATATGCATCGAAACGAAGGAAATATTGATCGTAATGAAGTAAAAATGCATCAAAATGAAGTAAATATGCATCGATACGAAGGAAATGTTGATCTTAATGAAGTAAATATAATCAAAATGAAGTAAATATGTATCGAAATGAATAAAATATTGATTGTAATGAAATAAATATGCACAAAAAAAGAAGTAAATATGCAATGAAACGAATGAAATGATGATCGTAATGAAGTAAATATACATCAAAATGAAGTAAATATGCATCGAAAAGAAAGAAATTTGCATCGAAACGAAGTAAATATGCATCAAAATATGCATCAAAATAAAGTAAATATGCAACGAAACTAAGGAAATGTTGATCGTAATGAAGTAAATATGCAACGAAACGAAGGAACTGTTGATCGTAATGAAGTAAATATGCATCAATATGAAGTGCATATGCATCGAAACGAAGGAAATATTGATCGTAAAAAAGTAAATATACATAAAAATGAAGTAAATATGTATCAAAACGAATAAAATGTTGTTCGTAATAAAGTAAATATGCATCAAAATGAAGGAAATATTGATCGTTATGAAGTAAATATACATAAAATAAAAATAATATGCATCGAAATGAAGGAAATATCGATCAAATAAAGTAAATATGCATAAAAAATGAAGTAAATATGCATTGAAACGAATGAAATAATGATCGTAATGAAGTAAATTTGCATTAAAATGAAGTAAATATGCAACGAAACTAAAAAAATGTTGATCGTAATAAAGTAAATATGCATCAAAATGAAGTAAATATGCATCGACATGAAGGAAATGTTGATCTTAAAGAAGTAAATATGAATCAAAATGAAGTAAATATGCATCGAAATGAAGAAAATATGCATCGAAATGAAGGAAATATTGATCGTAATGAAGTAAATATACATAAAAAATGAAGTAAATATGCATTGAAACGAATGAAATGATGATCGTAATGAAGTAAATATACATCAAAATGACGTAAATATGCATCGAAACCAAGAAAATATTGATCGCAATGAATTAAGTAATTAAGCATTGGAACGAAGGAAATGTTGATCGAAATTAAGTAATTAAGCATTGGAACGAAGGAAATATTGATCGTAATGAAGTAAATATGTATAAAAATGAAGTAAATATGCATCGAAATGAAAGAAATATCCATCGAAACAAAGTAAATATCCATCAATATATACATCAATTTGAAGTAAATATGCATCGAAACGAAGGAAATGTTCATCGTAATGAAGTAAATTTGCCTAAAATGAAGATGTTAATCGTAATGAAGTAAATATGCATCAAAATGAAGTAAATATGCATCGAAACGAAAGAAATATGCATCGAAACGAAGTAAATATGCATCAAAATATGCATCGAAACGAAGGAACTGTTGACCGTATTGAAGTAAATATGCATTAATATGAAGTGCATATGCATCGAAACGAATGAAATATTGATCGTAATAAAGTACATATACATAAAAATGAAGTAAATATGTATCAAAACAAATAAAATGTTGTTCGTAATGAAGTAAATATGCATCAAAATGAAGGAAATATTGATCGTTATGAAGTAAATATACATAAAAATAAAAAAAATATGCATCAAAATGAAGGAAATATTGATCAAATAAAGTAAATATGCATAAAAAATGAAGCAAATATGCATTGAAACGAATGAAATAATGATCGCAATGAAGTAAATTTGCATTGAAATGAAGTAAATATGCATCGAAACTAAAAAAATGCTGATCGTAATGAAGTAAATATGCATCAAAATGACGTAAATATGCATCGACATGAAGAAAATGTTGATCTTAATGAAGTAAATATGAATCAAATTGAAGTAAATATGCATCGAAATGAAGAAAATATGCATCGAAATGGAGGAAATATTGAACGTAATGAAGTAAATATGCATCAAAATGAAGTAAATATTCGTCATAATGAAGGAAATGTTGATCGTAATAAAGTAAATATACATCTAAATGAAGTAAATATGCATCAAAACAAAGGAAATGTTGATCATAATAAAGTAAATATTCATCAAAATGAAGTAAATATGCATCGAAACGAAAGAAATGTTGATCGTAATGAAGTAAGTATGCATAAAAATGAAGTAAATATGTATCAAAACAAAGGAAATATTGATCATAATGAAGTAAACGTGCAACGAAACGAAGGAAATCTCGATCATAATGAAGAAAATATGCCTAAAAATAAAGTAAATATGCATTGAAACGAATGAAATAATGATAGTAATGAAGTAAATATGCATCGAAACGAAGGAAATATTGATAGTAATGAAGTAAATATGCATCAAAATGAAGTAAATATGCATCGATACGAAGGAAATGTTGATCTTAATGAAGTAAATATAATCAAAATGAAGTAAATATGTATCGAAATGAAGAAAATATGCATCGAAATGAACAAAATATTGATTGTAATGAAGTAAATATGCATAAAAAAGAAGTAAATATGCATTGAAACGAATGAAATGATGATCGTAATAAAGTAAAAATACATCAAAATGAAGTAAATATGCATCGAAAAGAAGAAAATATTGATCGTAATGAAGTAAATATGCATCAAAATGACGTAAATATGGATCGACACGAACGGAATGTTGATCTTAATGAAGTAAATATGAATCAAAATGAAGTAAATATGCATAGAAACGAAGAAAATATGCATCGAAATGAAGAAAATGTTGATCGTAATGAAGTTAATATGCATCAAAATGAAGTAAATATTCATCGTAATGAAGGAAATGTTGATCGTAATGAAGAAAATATGCGTCAAAATGAAGTAAATATGTATTGAAACGAAGGAAATGTTGATCGAAATGAAGTAAATAGGCAATGAAATAAAGGAAATGTTGATCGTAATGAAGTATATATGCTTCAATAAGAAGCAAATATGCACCGAAACAAAGGAAATATTGATCGAAATAAAGTAAATATACATAAAAATGAAGTAAATATGTATCAAAACGAATAAAATGTTGTTCGTAATGAAGTAAATATTCATCAAAATGAAGGAAATATTGATCGTTATGAAGTAAATATACATAAAAATAAAAAAAATGCATCGAAATGAAGGAAATATTGGTCAAATAAAGTAAATATGCATAAAAAATGAAGTAAGTATGCATTGAAACGAATGAAATAATGATCGTAATGAAGTAAATTTGCATTAAAATGAAGTAAATATGCATCGAAACTAAAAAAATGTTGATCGTAATGAAGTAAATATGCATCAAAATGACATAAATATGCATCGACATGAAGAAAATGTTGATCTTAATGAAGTAAATATGAATCAAATTGAAGTAAATATGCATCGAAATGAAGAAAATATGCATTGAAACGGAGGAAATGTTGATCGTAATGAAGTAAATATGCATCAAAATGAAGTAAATATTCATCATAATGAAGGAAATGTTGATCGTAATAAAGTAAATATGCATCAAAATGAAGTAAATATGCATCAAAACAAAGGAAATGTTGATCATAATAAAGTAAATATTCATCAAAATGAAGTAAATATGCATCTAAACGAAAGAAATGTTGATCGTAATGAAGTAAGTATGCATAAAAATGAATTAAATATGTATCAAAACGAAGGAAATATTGATCATAATGAAGTAAACGTGCAACGAAACGAAGGAAATACCGATCATAATGAAGTAAATATGCTTAAAAATAAAATAAATATGCACTGAAACGAATGAAATGATGATCGTAATGAAGTAAATATGCATCGAAACGAAGGAAATATTGATCGTAATGAAGTAAAAATGCATCAAAATGAAGTAAATATGCATCGATACGAAGGAAATGTTGATCTTAATGAAGTAAATATGAATCAAAATGATGTAAATATGTATTGAAATGAAGAAAATATGCATCGAAATAAAGGAAATATTGATCGTAATGAAGTAAATATGCATAAAAAAAGAAGTAAATATGCATTGAAACGAATGAAATGATGATCGTAATGAAATAAATATACATCAAAATGAAGTAAATATGCATCGAAACGAAAAAAATATTGATCATAATGAAGTAAATAGCATCAAAATGATGTAAATATGTATCGAAATGAAGAAAATATGCATCGAAATGAAGAAAATATTGATCGTAATGAAGTAAATATGCATAAAAAAGAAGTAAATATGCATTGAAACGAATTAAATGATGATCATAATGAAGTAAATTTGCAATAAAATGAAGTAAATATACATCGAAACTAAAAAAAGTTGATCGTAATGAAGTAAATATGCATCAAAATGACGTAAATATGCATCGACATGAAGGAAATGTTGATCTTAATGAAGTAAATATAAATCAAATTGAATTAAATATGCATCAAAACGAAGAAAATATGCATCGAAACGAAAGAAATGTTGATCGTAATGAAGTAAATATGCATCAAAATGAAGTAAATATTCATCATAATGAAGGAAATGTTGATCGTAATGAAGTAAATATGCATCAAAATGAAGTAAATATGCATCAAAACAAAGGAAATGTTGATCGTAATAAAGTAAATATTCATCAAAATGAAGTAAATATGCATCGAAACAAAAGAAATGTTGATCGTAATGAAGTAAGTATGCATAAAAATGAAGTAAATATATATCAAAATGAAGGAAATGTTGATCATAATGAAGTAAACGTGCAACGTAACGAAGGAAATATCGATCATAATGAAGGAAATATTGGTCGAAATGAAGTAAATAGACAATGAAATGAAGGAAATGTTGATCTTAATGAAGTATATATGCTTCAAAAAGAAGTAAATATGCATCGAAACAAAGGAAATGTTGATCGAAATGAAGTAAATAAGCATTGAAACGAAGGAAATATTGATCGTAATGAAGTAAATATGTATAAAAATGAAGTAAATATGCATCAAAACGAAAGAAATATCCATCGAAACAAAGTAAATATCCATCAATATATACATCAATATGAAGTAAATATGCATCGAAACGAAGAAAATTTTCATCGTAATGAAGTAAATTTGCATAAAAATGAAGATGTTGATCGTAATGAAGTAAATATGCATCAAAATGAAGAAAATATGCATCGAAAAGAATGAAATATGCATCAAAATATGCATCAAAATATGCATCGAAACAAAGGACCAGTTGATCGTAATGAAGTAAATATGCATTGAAACGAATGAAATAATGATCGTAATAAAGTAAATTTGCATTAAAATGAAGTAAATATGCATCGAAACAAAAAAAATGTTGATCGTAAAGAAGTAAATATGCATCAAAATGACGTAAATATGCATCGACATGAACAAAATATTGATCTTAATGAAGTAAATATGAATCAAATTGAAGTAAATATGCATCGAAATGAAGAAAATATGCATCAAAACGGAGGAAATGTTGATCGTAATGAAGTAAATATGCATCAAAATGAAGTAAATATTCATCATAATGAAGGAAATGTTGATCGTAATAAAGTAAATATGCATCTAAATGAAGTAAATATGCATCAAAATAAAGGAAATGTTGATCATAATAAAGTAAATATTCATCAAAATGAAGTAAATATGCATCGAAACGAAAGAAATGTTGATCGTAATGAAGTAACTATGCATAAAAATGAAGTAAATATGTATCAAAACGAAGGAAATATTGATCATAATGAAGTAAACGTGCAACGAAACGAAGGAAATATCGATCATAATGAAGTAAATATGCATAAAAATAAAGTAAATACGCATTGAAACGAATGAAATGATGATCGTAATGAAGTAAATATGCATCGAAACGAAGGAAATATTGATCGTAATGAAGTAAAATGCATCAAAATGAAGTAAATATGCATCGATACGAAGGAAATGTAGATTTTGATGAAGTAAATATGAATCAAAATGGAGTAAATATGTATCGAAATGAAGAAAATAAGCATCGAAATGAAGGAAATATTGATCGTAATGAAGTAAATATGCATTGAAACGAATGAAATGATGATCGTAATGAAGTAAATATACATCAAAATGAAGTAAATATGCATCGAAACGAAGAAAATATTGATCGTAATGAAGGAAATATGCATCAAAATGACGTAATCATGCATCGACACGAACGGAATGTTGATCATAATGAAGTAAATATGAATCAAAATGAAGTAAATATGCATCGAAACGAAGAAAATATGCATCGAAATGAAGGAAATGTTGATCGTAATGAAGTAAACATGCATCAAAATGAAGTAAATATTCATCGTAATGAAGGAAATATCGATCATAATGAAGTAAATATGCATAAAAACAAAGTAAATATGCATTGAAACGAATGAAATGATGATCGTAATGAAGTAAATATGCATCGAAACGAAGGAAATATTGATCGTAATGAAGTAAAAATGCATCAAAATGAAGTAAATATGCATCGATACGAAGGAAATGTTGATCTTAATGAAGTAAATATAATCAAAATGAAGTAAATATGTATCGAAATGAAAAAAATATGCATCGAAATGAATAAAATATTGATTGTAATGAAGTAAATATGCATAAAAAAAGAAATAAATATGCATTGAAACGAATGAAATGATGATCGTAATGAAGTAAATATACATCAAAATGAAGTAAATATGCATCGAAAAGAAAGAAATATGCATCGAAACGAAGTAAATATGCATCAAAATAAAGTAAATATGCAACGAAACTAAGGAAATGTTGATCGTAATGAAATAAATATGCATCAAACGAAGGAACTGTTGATCGTAATGAAGTAAATATGCATCAATATGAAGTGCATATGCATCGAAACGAAGGAAATATTGATTGTAATAAAGTAAATATACATAAAAATGAAGTAAATATGTATCAAAACGAATAAAATGTTGTTCGTAATAAAGTAAATATGCATCAAAATGAAGGAAATATCGATCGTTATGAAGTAAATATACATAAAAATAAAAATAATATGCATTGGAATGAAGGAAATATCGATCAAATAAAGTAAATATGCATAAAAAATGAAGTAAATATGCATTGAAACGAATGAAATAATGATCGTAATGAAGTAAATTTGCATTAAAATGAAGTAAATATGCATCGAAACTAAAAAAATACTGATCGTAATGAAGTAAATATGCATCAAAATGAAGTAAATATGCATCGACATGAAGGAAATGTTGATCTTAAAGAAGTAAATATGAATCAAAATGAAGTAAATATGCATCGAAATGAAGAAAATATGCATCGAAATGAAGGAAATATTGATCGTAATGAAGTAAATATACATAAAAAATGAAGTAAATATGCATTGAAACGAATGAAATGATGATCGTAATGAAGTAAATATAAATCAAAATGACGTAAATATGCATCGAAACCAAGAAAATATTGATCGCAATGAATTAAGTAATTAAGCATTGGAACGAAGGAAATGTTGATCGAAATTAAGTAATTAAGCATTGGAACGAAGGAAATATTGCTCTTAATGATGTAAATATGTATAAAAATGAAGTAAATATGCATCGAAACGAAAGAAATATCCATAGAAACATAGTAAATATCCATCAATATATACATCAATTTGAAGTAAATATGCATCGAAACGAAGGAAATGTTCATCGTAATGAAGTAAATTTGCATAAAAATGAAGATGTTGATCGTAATGAAGTAAATATGCATCAAAATGAAGTAAATATGCATCGAAACGAAAGAAATATTCATCGAAACGAAGTAAATATGCGTCAAAATATGCATCGAAACGAAGGAACTGTTGATCGTATTGAAGTAAATATGCATCAATATGAAGTGCATATGCATCGAAACGAATGAAATATTGATCGTAATAAAGTAAAATAACATAAAAATGAAGTAAATATGTATCAAAACGAATGAAATGATGATCGTAATGAAGTAAATATACATCAAAATGAAGTAAATATTCATCGAAAAGAAGAAAATATTGATCGTAATGAAGTAAATATGCATCAAAATGACGTAAATATGGATCGACACGAACGAAATGTTGATCTTAATGAAGTAAATATGAATCAAAATGAAGTAAATATGCATAGAAACGAAGAAAATATGCATCGAAATGAAGGAAATGTTGATCGTAATGAAGTAAACATGCATCAAAATGAAGTAAATATTCATCGTAATGAAGGAAATGTTGATCGTAATGAAGAAAATATGCGTCAAAATGAAGTAAATATGTATCGAAACGAAGGAAATGTTGATCGAAATGAAGTAAATAGGCAATGAAATGAAGGAAATGTTGATCGTAAAGAAGTATATAGGCTTCAATAAGAAGTAAATATGCATCGAAACAAAGGAAATGTTGATCGAAATAAAGTAAATATACATAAAAACGAAGTTAATATGTATCAAAACGAATAAAATGTTGTTCGTAATGAAGTAAATATTCATCAAAATGAAGGAAATATTGATCGTTATGAAGTAAATATACATAAAAATAAAAATAATGCATCGAAATGAAGGAAATATTGATCAAATAAAGTAAATATGCATAAAAAATGAAGTAAATATGCATTGAAACGAATGAAATAATGATCGTAATGAAGTAAATTTGCATTAAAATGAAGTAAATATGCATCGAAACTAAAAAAATGTTGATCGTAATGAAGTAAATATGCATCAAAATGACATAAATATGCATCGACATGAAGAAAATGTTGATCTTAATGAAGTAAATATGAATCAAATTGAAGTAAATATGCATCGAAATGAAGAAAATATGCATCGAAACGGAGGAAATGTTGATTGTAATGATGTAAATATGCATCAAAATGAAGTAAATATTCATCATAATGAAGGAAATGTTGATCGTAATAAAGTAAATATGCATCAAAATGAAGTAAATATGCATCAAAACAAAGGAAATGTTGATCATAATAAAGTAAATATTCATCAAAATGAAGTAAATATGCATCTAAACAAAAGAAATGTTGATCGTAATGAAGTAAGTATGCATAAAAATGAAGTAAATATGTATCAAAACAAAGGAAATATTGATCATAATGAAGTAAACGTGCAACGAAACGAAGGAAATATCGATCATAATGAAGTAAATATGCCTAAAAATAAAGTAAATATGCATTGAAACGAATGAAATAAAGATCGTAATGAAGTAAATATGCATCGAAACGAAGGAAATATTGATCGTAATGAAGTAAAAATGCATCAAAATGAAGTAAATATGCATCGATACGAAGGAAATGTTGATCTTAATGAAGTAAATATAATCAAAATGAAGTAAATATGTATCGAAATGAATAAAATATTGATTGTAATGAAATAAATATGCACAAAAAAAGAAGTAAGTATGCATTGAAACGAATGAAATGATGATCGTAATGAAGTAAATATACATCAAAATGAAGTAAATATGCATCGAAAAGAAAGAAATATGCATCGAAACGAAGTAAATATGCATCAAAATATGCATCAAAATAAAGTAAATATGCAACGAAACTAAGGAAATGTTGATCGTAATGAAGTAAATATGCAACGAAACGAAGGAACTGTTGATCGTAATGAAGTAAATATGCATCAATATGAAGTGCATATGCATCGAAACGAAGGAAATATTGATCGTAAAAAAGTAAATATACATAAAAATGAAGTAAATATGTATCAAAACGAATAAAATGTTGTTCGTAATAAAGTAAATATGCATCAAAATGAAGGAAATATTGATCGTTATGAAGTAAATATACATAAAATAAAAATAATATGCATCGAAATGAAGGAAATATCGATCAAATAAAGTAAATATGCATAAAAAATGAAGTAAATATGCATTGAAACGAATGAAATAATGATCGTAATGAAGTAAATTTGCATTAAAATGAAGTAAATATGCAACGAAACTAAAAAAATGTTGATCGTAATAAAGTAAATATGCATCAAAATGAAGTAAATATGCATCGACATGAAGGAAATGTTGATCTTAAAGAAGTAAATATGAATCAAAATGAAGTAAATATGCATCGAAATGAAGAAAATATGCATCGAAATGAAGGAAATATTGATCGTAATGAAGTAAATATACATAAAAAATGAAGTAAATATGCATTGAAACGAATGAAATGATGATCGTAATGAAGTAAATATACATCAAAATGACGTAAATATGCATCGAAACCAAGAAAATATTGATCGCAATGAATTAAGTAATTAAGCATTGGAACGAAGGAAATGTTGATCGAAATTAAGTAATTAAGCATTGGAACGAAGGAAATATTGATCGTAATGAAGTAAATATGTATAAAAATGAAGTAAATATGCATCGAAATGAAAGAAATATCCATCGAAACAAAGTAAATATCCATCAATATATACATCAATTTGAAGTAAATATGCATCGAAACGAAGGAAATGTTCATCGTAATGAAGTAAATTTGCCTAAAATGAAGATGTTAATCGTAATGAAGTAAATATGCATCAAAATGAAGTAAATATGCATCGAAACGAAAGAAATATGCATCGAAACGAAGTAAATATGCATCAAAATATGCATCGAAACGAAGGAACTGTTGACCGTATTGAAGTAAATATGCATTAATATGAAGTGCATAGCATCGAAACGAATGAAATATTGATCGTAATAAAGTACATATACATAAAAATGAAGTAAATATGTATCAAAACAAATAAAATGTTGTTCGTAATGAAGTAAATATACATCAAAATGAAGGAAATATTGATCGTTATGAAGTAAATATACATAAAAATAAAAAAAATATGCATCAAAATGAAGGAAATATTGATCAAATAAAGTAAATATGCATAAAAAATGAAGCAAATATGCATTGAAACGAATGAAATAATGATCGCAATGAAGTAAATTTGCATTAAAATGAAGTAAATATGCATCGAAACTAAAAAAAATGCTGATCGTAATGAAGAAAATATGCATCAAAATGACGTAAATATGCATCGACATGAAGAAAATGTTGATCTTAATGAAGTAAATATGAATCAAATTGAAGTAAATATGCATCGAAATGAAGAAAATATGCATCGAAATGGAGGAAATATTGAACGTAATGAAGTAAATATGCATCAAAATGAAGTAAATATTCGTCATAATGAAGGAAATGTTGATCGTAATAAAGTAAATATACATCTAAATGAAGTAAATATGCATCAAAACAAAGGAAATGTTGATCATAATAAAGTAAATATTCATCAAAATGAAGTAAATATGCATCGAAACGAAAGAAATGTTGATCGTAATGAAGTAAGTATGCATAAAAATGAAGTAAATATGTATCAAAACAAAGGAAATATTGATCATAATGAAGTAAACGTGCAACGAAACGAAGGAAATATCGATCATAATGAAGAAAATATGCCTAAAAATAAAGTAAATATGCATTGAAACGAATGAAATAATGATAGTAATGAAGTAAATATGCATCGAAACGAAGGAAATATTGATAGTAATGAAGTAAATATGCATCAAAATGAAGTAAATATGCATCGATACGAAGGAAATGTTGATCTTAATGAAGTAAATATAATCAAAATGAAGTAAATATGTATCGAAATGAAGAAAATATGCATCGAAATGAATAAAATATTGATTGTAATGAAGTAAATATGCATAAAAAAGAAGTAAATATGCATTGAAACGAATGAAATGATGATCGTAATAAAGTAAATATACATCAAAATGAAGTAAATATGCATCGAAAAGAAGAAAATATTGATCGTAATGAAGTAAATATGCATCAAAATGACGTAAATATGGATCGACACGAACGGAATGTTGATCTTAATGAAGTAAATATGAATCAAAATGAGTAAATATGCATAGAAACGAAGAAAATATGCATCGAAATGAAGAAAATGTTGATCGTAATAAAGTTAACATGCATCAAAATGAAGTAAATATTCATCGTAATGAAGGAAATGTTGATCGTAATGAAGAAAATATGCGTCAAAATGAAGTAAATATGTATCGAAACGAAGGAAATGTTGATCGAAATGAAGTAAATAGGCAATGAAATAAAGGAAATGTTGATCGTAATGAAGTATATATGCTTCAATAAGAAGCAAATATGCATCGAAACAAAGGAAATATTGATCGAAATAAAGTAAATATACATAAAAATGAAGTAAATATGTATCAAAACGAATAAAATGTTGTTCGTAATGAAGTAAATATGCATCAAAATGAAGGAAATATTGATCGTTATGAAGTAAATATACATAAAATAAAAAAAATATGCATCGAAATGAAGAAATATTGGTCATAATGAAGTAAATATGCATAAAAAATGAAGTAAGTATGCATTGAAACGAATGAAATGATGATCGTAATGAGTAAATTTGCATCAAAATGAAGTAAATATACATCGAAACTAAAAAATGTTGATCGTAATGAAGTAAATATGCATCAAAATGACAGTAAATATGTATCGAAATGAAGAAAATGTTGATCTTAATGAAGTAAATATGAATCAAATTGAAGTAAATATGCATCGAAATGTAGAAAATATGCATCGAAACGGAGGAAATGTTGATCGTAATGAAGTAAATATGCATCAAAATGTAGTAAATATTCATCATAATGAAGGAAATATTGATCGTAATGAAGTAAATATGCATCAAAATAAAGTAAATATGCATCAAAACAAAGGAAATGTTGATCATAATAAAGTAAATATTCATCAAAATGAAGTAAATATGCATCTAAACGAAAGAAATGTTGATCGTAATGAAGTAAGTATGCATAAAAATGAATTAAATATGTATCAAAACGAAGGAAATATTGATCATAATGAAGTAAACGTGCAACGAAACGAAGGAAATACCGATCATAATGAAGTAAATATGCTTAAAAATAAAATAAATATGCACTGAAACGAATGAAATGATGATCGTAATGAAGTAAATATGCATCGAAACGAAGGAAATATTGATCGTAATGAAGTAAAAATGCATCAAAATGAAGTAAATATGCATCGATACGAAGGAAATGTTGATCTTAATGAAGTAAATATGAATCAAAATGATGTAAATATGTATTGAAATGAAGAAAATATGCATCGAAATAAAGGAAATATTGATCGTAATGAAGTAAATATGCATAAAAAAAGATGTAAATATGCATTGAAACGAATGAAATGATGATCGTAATGAAATAAATATACATCAAAATGAAGTAAATATGCATCGAAACGAAAAAAATATTGATCATAATGAAGTAAATAGCATCAAAATGATGTAAATATGTATCGAAATGAAGAAAATATGCATCGAAATGAAGGAAATATTGATCGTAATGAAGTAAATATGCATAAAAAAGAAGTAAATATGCATTGAAACGAATTAAATGATGATCATAATGAAGTAAATTTGCAACAAAATGAAGTAAATATACATCGAAACTAAAAAATGTTGATCGTAATGAAGTAAATATGCATCAAAATGACGTAAATATGCATCGACATGAAGGAAATGTTGATCTTAATGAAGTAAATATAAATCAAATTGAATTAAATATGCATCAAAACGAAGAAAATATGCATCGAAACGAAAGAAATGTTGATCGTAATGAAGTAAATATGCATCAAAATGAAGTAAATATTCATCATAATGAAGGAAATGTTGATCGTAATGAAGTAAATATGCATCAAAATGAAGTAAATATGCATCAAAACAAAGGAAATGTTGATCGTAATAAAGTAAATATTCATCAAAATGAAGTAAATATGCATCGAAACAAAAGAAATGTTGATCGTAATGAAGTAAATATGCATAAAAATGAAGTAAATATATATCAAAATGAAGGAAATGTTGATCATAATGAAGTAAACGTGCAACGTAACGAAGGAAATATCGATCATAATGAAGGAAATATTGGTCGAAATGAAGTAAATAGACAATGAAATGAAGGAAATGTTGATCTTAATGAAGTATATATGCTTCAAAAAGAAGTAAATATGCATCGAAACAAAGGAAATGTTGATCGAAATGAAGTAAATAAGCATTGAAACGAAGGAAATATTGATCGTAATGAAGTAAATATGTATAAAAATGAAGTAAATATGCATCAAAACGAAAGAAATATCCATCGAAACAAAGTAAATATCCATCAATATATACATCAATATGAAGTAAATATGCATCGAAACGAAGGAAATTTTCATCGTAATGAAGTAAATTTGCATAAAAATGAAGATGTTGATCGTAATGAAGTAAATATGCATCAAAATGAAGAAAATATGCATCGAAAAGAATGAAATATGCATCAAAATATGCATCGAAACGAAGGACCAGTTGATCGTAATGAAGTAAATATGCATTGAAACGAATGAAATAATGATCGTAATAAAGTAAATTTGCATTAAAATGAAGTAAATATGCATCGAAACAAAAAAAATGTTGATCGTAAAGAAGTAAATATGCATCAAAATGACGTAAATATGCATCGACATGAACAAAATATTGATCTTAATGAAGTATATATGAATCAAATTGAAGTAAATATGCATCGAAATGAAGAAAAAATGCATCAAAACGGAGGAAATGTTGATCGTAATGAAGTAAATATGCATCAAAATGAAGTAAATATTCATCATAATGAAGGAAATGTTGATCGTAATAAAGTAAATATGCATCTAAATGAAGTAAATATGCATCAAAACAAATGAAATGTTGATCATAATAAAGTAAATATTCATCAAAATGAAGTAAATATGCATCGAAACGAAAGAAATGTTGATCGTAATGAAGTAAGTATGCATAAAAATGAAGTAAATATGTATCAAAACGAAGGAAATATTGATCATAATGAAGTAAACGTGCAACGAAACGAAGGAAATATCGATCATAATGAAGTAAATATGCATAAAAATAAAGTAAATACGCATTGAAACGAATGAAATGATGATCGTAATGAAGTAAATATGCATCGAAACGAAGGAAATATTGATCGTAATGAAGTAAAATGCATCAAAATGAAGTAAATATGCATCGATACGAAGGAAATGTAGATTTTGATGAAGTAAATATGAATCAAAATGGAGTAAATATGTATCGAAATGAAGAAAATAAGCATCGAAATGAAGGAAATATTGATCGTAATGAAGTAAATATGCATTGAAACGAATGAAATGATGATCGTAATGAAGTAAATATACATCAAAATGAAGTAAATATGCATCGAAACGAAGAAAATATTGATCGTAATGAAGGAAATATGCATCAAAATGACGTAATCATGCATCGACACGAACGGAATGTTGATCATAATGAAGTAAATATGAATCAAAATGAAGTAAATATGCATCGAAACGAAGAAAATATGCATCGAAATGAAGGAAATGTTGATCGTAATGAAGTAAACATGCATCAAAATGAAGTAAATATTCATCGTAATGAAGGAAATATCGATCATAATGAAGTAAATATGCATAAAACAAAGTAAATATGCATTGAAACGAATGAAATGATGATCGTAATGAAGTAAATATGCATCGAAACGAAGGAAATATTGATCGTAATGAAGTAAAAATGCATCAAAATGAAGTAAATATGCATCGATACGAAGGAAATGTTGATCTTAATGAAGTAAATATAATCAAAATGAAGTAAATATGTATCGAAATGAAAAAAATATGCATCGAAATGAATAAAATATTGATTGTAATGAAGTAAATATGCATAAAAAAAGAAATAAATATGCATTGAAACGAATGAAATGATGATCGTAATGAAGTAAATATACATCAAAATGAAGTAAATATGCATCGAAAAGAAAGAAATATGCATCGAAACGAAGTAAATATGCATCAAAATAAAGTAAATATGCAACGAAACTAAGGAAATGTTGATCGTAATGAAATAAATATGCATCAAACGAAGGAACTGTTGATCGTAATGAAGTAAATATGCATCAATATGAAGTGCATATGCATCGAAACGAAGGAAATATTGATTGTAATAAAGTAAATATACATAAAAATGAAGTAAATATGTATCAAAACGAATAAAATGTTGTTCGTAATAAAGTAAATATGCATCAAAATGAAGGAAATATTGATCGTTATGAAGTAAATATACATAAAAATAAAAATAATATGCATCGGAATGAAGGAAATATCGATCAAATAAAGTAAATATGCATAAAAAATGAAGTAAATATGCATTGAAACGAATGAAATAATGATCGTAATGAAGTAAATTTGCATTAAAATGAAGTAAATATGCATCGAAACTAAAAAAATGTTGATCGTAATGAAGTAAATATGCATCAAAATGACGTAAATATGCATCGACATGAAGGAAATGTTGATCTTAAAGAAGTAAATATGAATCAAAATGAAGTAAATATGCATCGAAATGAAGAAAATATGCATCGAAATGAAGGAAATATTGATCGTAATGAAGTAAATATACATAAAAAACGAAGTAAATATGCATTGAAACGAATGAAATGATGATCGTAATGAAGTAAATATAAATCAAAATGACGTAAATATGCATCGAAACCAAGAAAATATTGATCGCAATGAATTAAGTAATTAAGCATTGGAACGAAGGAAATGTTGATCGAAATTAAGTAATTAAGCATTGGAACGAAGGAAATATTGCTCTTAATGATGTAAATATGTATAAAAATGAAGTAAATATGCATCGAAACGAAAGAAATATCCATCGAAACATAGTAAATATCCATCAATATATACATCAATTTGAAGTAAATATGCATCGAAACGAAGGAAATGTTCATCGTAATGAAGTAAATTTGCATAAAAATGAAGATGTTGATCGTAATGAAGTAAATATGCATCAAAATGAAGTAAATATACATCGAAACGAAAGAAATATTCATCGAAACGAAGTAAATATGCATCAAAATATGCATCGAAACAAAGGAACTGTTGATCGTATTGAAGTAAATATGTATCAATATGAAGTGCATATGCATCGAAACGAATGAAATATTGATCGTAATAAAGTAAAATAACATAAAAATGAAGTAAATATGTATCAAAACGAATGAAATGATGATCGTAATGATGTAAATATACATCAAAATGAAGTAAATATGCATCGAAAAGAAGAAAATATTGATCGTAATGAAGTAAATATGCATCAAAATGACGTAAATATGGATCGACACGAACGGAATGTTGATCTTAATGAAGTAAATATGAATCAAAATGAAGTAAATATGCATAGAAACGAAGAAAATATGCATCGAAATGAAGGAAATGTTGATCGTAATGAAGTAAACATGCATCAAAATGAAGTAAATATTCATCGTAATGAAGGAAATATTGATCGTAATGAAGAAAATATGCGTCAAAATGAAGTAAATATGTATCGAAACGAAGGAAATGTTGATCGAAATGAAGTAAATAGGCAATGAAATGAAGGAAATGTTGATCGTAAAGAAGTATATAGGCTTCAATAAGAAGTAAATATGCATCGAAACAAAGGAAATGTTGATCGAAATAAAGTAAATATACATAAAAACGAAGTAAATATGTATCAAAACGAATAAAATGTTGTTCGTAATGAAGTAAATATTCATCAAAATGAAGGAAATATTGATCGTTATGAAGTAAATATACATAAAAATAAAAATAATGCATCGAAATGAAGGAAATATTGATCAAATAAAGTAAATATGCATAAAAAATGAAGTAAATATGCATTGAAACGAATGAAATAATGATCGTAATGAAGTAAATTTGCATTAAAATGAAGTAAATATGCATCGAAACTAAAAAAATGTTGATCGTAATGAAGTAAATATGCATCAAAATGACATAAATATGCATCGACATGAAGAAAATGTTGATCTTAATGAAGTAAATATGAATCAAATTGAAGTAAATATGCATCGAAATGAAGAAAATATGCATCGAAACGGAGGAAATGTTGATCGTAATGAAGTAAATATGCATCAAAATGAAGTAAATATTCATCATAATGAAGGAAATGTTGATCGTAATAAAGTAAATATGCATCAAAATGAAGTAAATATGCATCAAAACAAAGGAAATGTTGATCATAATAAAGTAAATATTCATCAAAATGAAGTAAATATGCATCTAAACAAAAGAAATGTTGATCGTAATGAAGTAAGTATGCATAAAAATGAATTAAATATGTATCAAAACGAAGGAAATATTGATCATAATGAAGTAAACGTGCAACGAAACGAAGGAAATACCGATCATAATGAAGTAAATATGCTTAAAAATAAAATAAATATGCATTGAAACGAATGAAATGATGATCGTAATGAAGTAAATATGCATCGAAACGAAGGAAATATTGATCGTAATGAAGTAAAAATGCATCAAAATGAAGTAAATATGCATCGATACGAAGGAAATGTTGATCTTAATGAAGTAAATATGAATCAAAATGATGTAAATATGTATCGAAATGAAGAAAATATGCATCGAAATGAAGGAAATATTGATCGTAATGAAGTAAATATGCATAAAAAAAGATGTAAATATTCATTGAAACGAATGAAATGATGATCGTAATGAAGTAAATATACATCAAAATGAAGTAAATATGCATCGAAACGAAAAAAATATTGATCATAATGAAGTAAATAGCATCAAAATGACGTAAATATGGATCGACACGAACGGAATGTTGATCTTCATAAATTAAATATGAATCAAAATGAAGTAAATATGTATCGAAATGAAGAAAATATGCATCGAAATGAATGAAATGTTGATCGTATTGAAATAAATATGCATAAAAATAAAGTAAATATGCATCGAAACGAAGGAAATATTGATCAAGTAAATATGCAACGAAACGAAGGAAATGTTCATCGTAATGAAGTAAATATGCATAAAAATGAAGTAAATATGCATCAAAATGAATGAAATGTTGATCGTAATGAAGTAAATATGCAACGAAACAAAGAAAATGTTGATCGAAATGAAGTAAATATGTATCCAAATGAATAAAATGTTGTTTGTAATGAAGTAAATATGCATCAAAATAAAGGAAATATTGATCGTTATGAAGTAAATATACATAAAAATAAAAAAAATATGCATCAAAATGAAGGAAATATTGATCATAATGAAATAAATATGCATAAAAATGAAGTAAATATGCATTGAAACGAATGAAATGATGATCATAATGAAGTAAATTTGCATCAAAATGAAGTAAATATACATCGAAACTAAGAAAATATGCATCGAAATGAAGGAAATGTTGATCGTAATGAAGTAAACATGCATCAAAATGAAGTAAATATTCATCGTAATGAAGGAATTGTGGATCGTAATGAAGTAAATATGCGTCAAAATGAAGTAAATATGTATCGAAACGAAGGAAATGATGATCGAAATGAAGTAAATAGGCAATGAAATGAAGGAAATGTTGATCGTAATGAAGTATATATGCTTCAAAAAGAAGTAAATATGCATCGAAACAAAGGAAATGTTGATCGAAATAAAGTAAATATACATAAAAATGAAGTAAATATGTATCAAAACGAAAGAAATGTTGATCGTAATGAAGTAAGTATGCATAAATATGAAGTAAATATGTATCAAAACGAAGGAAATGTTGATCATAATGAAGTAAACGTGCAACGTAACGAAGGAAATATCGATCATAATGAAGGAAATATTGGTCGAAATGAAGGAAATGTTGATAATGAAATGAAGGAAATGTTGATCTTAATGAAGTATATATGCTTCAAAAAGAAGTAAATATGCATCGAAACAAAGGAAATGTTGATCGAAATGAAGTAAATAAGCATTGAAACGAAGGAAATATTGATCGTAATGAAGTAAATATGTATCAAAACTAATAAAATTTTGTTCGTAATGAAGTAAATATGCATCAAAATGAAGGAAATATTGATCGTTATGAAGTAAATATACATAAAAATAAAAAAAAATATGCATCGAAATGAAGGAAATATTGATCAAATAAAGTAAATATGCATAAAAAATGAAGTAAATATGCATTGAAACGAATGAAATAATGATCGTAATGAAGTAAATTTGCATTAAAATGAAGTAAATATGCATCGAAACAAAAAAAATGTTGATCGTAAAGAAGTAAATATGCATCAAAATAACGTAAATATGCATCGACATGAAGAAAATGTTGATCTTAATGAAGTAAATATGAATCAAATTGAAGTAAATATGCATCGAAATGAAGAAAATATGCATCAAAACGGAGGAAATGTTGATCGTAATGAAGTAAATATGCATCAAAATGAAGTAAATATTCATCATAATGAAGGAAATGTTGATCGTAATAAAGTAAATTTGCATCTAAATGAAGTAAATATGCATCAAAACAAAGGAAATGTTGATCATAATAAAGTAAATATTCATAAAAAAGAAGTAAATATGCATCGAAACGAAAGAAATGTTGATCGTAATGAAGTAAGTATGCATAAAAATGAAGTAAATATGTATCAAAACGAAGGAAATATTGATCATAATGAAGTAAACATGCAACGAAACGAAGGAAATATCGATCATAATGAAGTAAATATGCATAAAAATAAAGTAAATACGCATTGAAACGAATGAAATGATGATCGTAATGAAGTAAATATGCATCGAAACGAAGGAAATGTTGATCGTAATGAAGTAAAATGCATCAAAATGAAGTAAATATGCATCGATACGAAGGAAATGTTGATTTTGATGAAGTAAATATGAATCAAAATGAAGTAAATATGTATCGAAATGAAGAAAATAAGCATCGAAATGAAGAAAATATTGATCGTAATGAAGTAAATATGCATTGAAACGAATGAAATGATGATCGTAATGAAGTAAATATACATCAAAATGAAGTAAATATGCATTGAAACGAAGAAAATATTGATCGTAATGAAGGAAATATGCATCAAAATGATGTAATCATGCATCGACACGAACGGAATGTTGATCATAATGAAGTAAATATGAATCAAAATGAAGTAAATATGCATCGAAACGAAGAAAATATGCATCGAAATGAAGAAAATGTTGATCGTAATGAAGTAAACATGCATCAAAATGAAGTAAATATTCATCGTAATGAAGGAAATTTTGATCGTAATGAAGTAAATATGCGTCAAAATGAATTAAATATGTATCGAAACGAAGGAAATGTTGATCGAAATGAAGTAAATAGGCAATGAAATGAAGGAAATGTTGATCGTAATGAAGTATATATGCTTCAAAAAGAAGTAAATATGCATCGAAACAAAGGAAATGTTGATCGAAATAAAGTAAATATACATAAAAATGAAGTAAATATGTATCAAAACGAATAAAATGTTGTTTGTAATGAAGTAAATATGCATCAAAATAAAGGAAATATTGATCGTTATGAAGTAAATATACATAAAATAAAAAAAATATGCATCGAAATGAAGAAAATATTGATCATAATGAAGTAAATATGCATAAAAATAAAGTAAATATGCATTGAAATGAATGAAATGATGATCATAATGAAGTAAATTTGCATCAAAATGAAGTAAATATACATCGAAACTAAAAAATGTTGATCGTAATGAAGTAAATATGCATCAAAATAACGTAAATATGTATCGAAATGAAGGAAATGTTGATCTTAATGACGTAAATATGAATCAAATTGAAGTAAATATGCATCAAAACGTAGAAAATATGCATCGAAACGGAGGAAATATTGATCGTAATGAAGTAAATATGCATCAAAATGTAGTAAATATTCATCATAATGAAGGAAATATTGATCCTAATGAAGTAAATATCCATCAAAATAAAGTAAATATGCATCAAAACAAAGGAAATGTTGATCGTAATAAAGTAAATATTCATCAAAATGAAGTAAATATGTATCGAAACGAAAGAAATGTTGATCGTAATGAAGTAAGTATGCATAAAAATGAAGTAAATATGTATCAAAACTAAGGAAATGTTGATCATAATGAAGTAAACGTGCAACGAAACGAAGGAAATATCGATCATAATGAAGGAAATGTTGGTCGAAATGAAGTAAATAGGCAATGAAATGAAGGAAATGTTGATCGTAATGAAGTATATATGCTTCAAAAAGAAGTAAATATGCATCGAAACAAAGGAAATGTTGATCGAAATGAAGTAAATAAGCATTGGAACGAAGGAAATAT